>REGO01001653.1:0-12602 GCA_010120015.1 Rhombomys opimus | reverse complement strand
TCTATTCTGTTACTGTTTGTAGTGTAAATTTGTACAGTCATTTTTGAAATTAATTTAGCTGTTTCTCAGAAAATAGGGAATAGATCAATAAATTCTCCTCTCAGAAATCAATGATTACCTGTAACTCGTATTTTAGGGCCAAAGCCTCCCATGCTTGTTGAAATGTTAATTGGTATTATTTCAGATAAGCCACATTTAGACAACCATAATGTTGGGTTTTCTTCCTGCAGCCTTTCTGTGATATATATGAAACACCTTCTCTCAGCACACAATCAGGTTTTTGGGTTGTGTCCGAGTTGTTGGGTGCTACTTAGCATACCAAAATCAGGTTTTTTTTTCAGTATTTTGATTAATTTTTTTTCTGAAATTGCCCATTTTCTCCAAAGATATGTTTCTTTGGTGAAGAGTAAGAATTACACTTTTGTGGTGGTGTGAGGATAAGTATTTAGAAAGCAGTTGGAAACTATATTGGTGTAATGAAGTGTCAGGAATAGGCTCTCTTCTAGGATTTATGACTTCATCAGGCATCTGTGGTTGGCTAGTTGCACAAAACCAGGCATGAATTTCCTCCACTGTGGATCAATGAGATGGCTTTTCTGTACTG
The DNA here is from genome assembly GCA_010120015.1 of Rhombomys opimus. NCBI lineage: Eukaryota > Metazoa > Chordata > Mammalia > Rodentia > Muridae > Rhombomys > Rhombomys opimus. The sequence continues at coordinate 11,998 of REGO01001653.1, read as the reverse complement.
CCAGTATGCAAGTGCAATTATTGTACTTCTTGGAGCATCTTGCATCCTGGCCCATGTAGTTGTTCAGAATCATTAGAGCTGAGTAATTCTTTTGATTGTGTTTCTTCGTTTGCAGTTTACATAGAAACTTCAGATAATATGAAAGCTAACTCTTAAGAGAGGAGGCTTTCAGGTCAATTTCAGGTTGAACTCTCCAACTCTTCCTTCCTAAACATACATTATTTTTGGTAATAAACTTCTACCTTCTATTTTCAAAAACAAACAACAACAACAACAACAACAAAACCTAAAGGCAGTTTTATTAAGCTACATTGTTTTGGAGGGATGACTTTTTGACTCTAAAGAAAGCTTTACATGTCTGACATTGAGATTTTTTTGTTGGACTATGGATATTGGGAGAACTTGGTGACACAAATGATGTAACCTCACTTAACCCTTCTCACCCCTGTATAAATCTCCCAAATTTTGGTTTTCTTCACCCTATTTTTCTACTTCTTCATTGAGAACATTGGTGTCCTACTATCCCCCTTCTCCACATTATGTGGTTTACTGACATTTTCCTGTTCCTTGCAATTACTGCAAGTGATGTTATCTGATATAAAGGTTCAGAGCTTAAAATTAAAGATAAGAAATACCCTGGCACATTGTTTTGGTGGATCTGTTTTATATAAATCAATTTAATACTTTCCAGATCCATTCATTTATCTGCATTTCTCAGAATTTCAGGTTTTATTTAGACCTCTAAAAGAGATAGAGTCAGTCTTCAATAGAGATAAACCCACAACAGATTATTCAGCCCCAAACACATGTGCATATAAACAACACTAAACAATGTTTAGTCACATATGTATGTATTACAGAGGTGATGTAGTGGAAGTTTTGGTTTCTTTAAAAACTCACTTCACTTTGCATTGCTTTGCTTTGCTTTGAGATGCTTCTGGAGAGAAAGGCTCTGGAGAATGCTTCAAGGTTGCTACTACTATTTGCTACTTGCTGTTTGAGTGGATTTCTGGACTATAGACAAGTGAAATTGGTATTGTCCCAAAGAACCCAACAACTGAAATCAGCAGGAAATAGCAGGAAAGAGGTCAACATCCCTTGACCCTACTAACCAGTTTTCTTTTATAACTAGAGCTGGGGAGTTGGAAGGGGCATAGAGACCTTTATTTAAGGATTCTAAATAAAGTAGGTTTTTGAAAAATCTAAAAGTAGATGGGGGTGAGAGAGTATTATTATATATATTTTAAAAAGATGGTACAGATTAATGAAACACTGACTCGCAGGTCTATGGGAGCAGTAGAAGGAAAGACTGAAGGGAGGATGGAAAATGTAATTACAGTACCCATGTGTAAAATTCTTACAATAAATTTAAAATATGAGTATGAAATGATATCTCAAAGTGCATTTTTAAAACTTGAATTTTTTTCTTTGTATTATACATTTCAATAAACATAAATTAACAAACCAAAATGCACACAAATAGAAAAAAAGGAATACACTCAATATTTTAGTGTTTATTTTGTAAACTTAAATGTTACTTGTTATAAAACATGTTTGGAATTTGAAAGGAAAGAAAGAAGCCGTAAGAAGCCATGTATCTTCTTAGATATAGTTGTTTAAACATATGCTTGTTCAAGTCATATTTTGACATAATTTTTATTAATATATCAAAGAAAATTTAGTTTTATGTTGTTCAGTATTTATCAAATTGTTGTGCTGATCACTCTCATTCAGAGAAATAGAAAAACACAGGCAATCCAAATAAAATAGTATTCTCTAATTGGTGATAGGGTGATAGGAAACGTCTCATGCTTATGAGTGAGTAGAAACTGAAATTATTTTTATTCCTTAATACCTCTGAAGATTTACTTAAAAGAGATCTTATTAAAATTATCAACAATATGTTTTCTTCTTTCACAAATTATTGATCATATCAGTTTTATTTGGCTTGATTAAGATTAGAATTTAAGGCTTAAATTATGTTTTTGATAGTTCTATCATAACAAAAGTGACAATTTTGAAGCACAAAAATATTAAATAACATGATTCATTTTTCCTATTGATATTTTATTTTAAAATGTAATTAACATTTAGAGTTCTGGACATATGAGTAATTATAAGGAATGGGAAGTAGGTTGGTTCTTTAGGTGGGGAAATCAACACCACCTCTAAGAGAGGGAGGAGGGTTAAGTAACACTGAGAATATCTAAAAAGCCATTGCAAGGAGCTTGAGACATGGTTCAGTTGTTAAGAGTACAGGTTGTTCTTCCAGAAGACCTGGTTTTGATTTTTTGCACCCACATGGTAGCTCATAATTACCCATAACTACAGTTTCAGGCGAGATGTTAGATTGGTCCAAGAGACTCCCAAAACAATACTTTCATTGTCTTTGATTGCCTCCCCAAGCTTGAAAGAAGACCTTATTGCTGAAGAAACCATATACTGTGAACAGAATAAATAATTGGTGGAATGGGATGGAACTGACTCAAAAGCTTCCTCTCTGAGAGCTAATCCTCAAAAGTATATGAAGCTGGTCTTGTAGCAGCCAAGAAAAAAATAACTGGTAATCTTATTTAGCAGTAAAGCTTATGAGGCACAATAATTACCAGCCTGGCTACATATCACCAGTGATCGAACAGTGGCATTTTTACCATGATTTTAAGGCCCACAAAGTAGGCCAGAAACCATGTCTATCTAGCACTGCAAAGCTGGCTGACTCCTAATGACTACAGAGGTCAAAAGCCTTCTTAGTGCCCACTGCTGTCATGTTTCTAAATTATTATATCTTCTAAATGTATTCTAAGTATTCACACTCACACCCACAAACAAACATAGTTTTCAAACTTCATCAAAAAAGCTTTTTTATTTTTTTTTCTCAGCAGTTAGATTCATTACAAATATCAACATCGGGTCATAAATATAGAAAACCACTGACTATGGTGTAAGCAGCTCCAGTTGATACATGTACAACATAATCCCTATGACTTAAGGTTCAGGAGCATTCTGGAAGAGGGGGTGGAGAGATTTTAAGAGCTAGAGTACCAAGATGTCATCCGGGAGATTTTTTTCCATCTATATATTGTGGGGCTTTGCTGGATTAGACTGAAGTCTAAAGGCTCTGAATAGACTTTGTTTGTTTGTTTGTGTTTAGTTGTGCTCGGCCTATTATGATGGGCTCCCTTTTCTCAGCAAGGTAATAACCACCCCTCTGCCCCCCACTTTTCCTGTGCTATGATCTGGGTGACCCCAGATTTTGTAAGGAGCATCACATACACCTGAGGGCAGATTACGAGTCAGACCCTTTCCAGATAAGAAAACTGGTCCAGCAAGTATCTGGGAATTTCAAGAAATGCCGAACCCTGCTGAGGAGATCTTACTCTTAAACAGTGACTTTCATTTGTGCCTGGAGATTTTTCCCTCATCCCTAGGACAATAAGGAATTGTGTTCTTCTCATGATAGGATCATGCTACTGTAAACAAAATGAGGCACTGTACATGTAAACTAAGTATGTCTGACTCCCTGACACCAGCATATCAAACACATTCACCTTTAAATCCCTTCTCACTGCCCAAGTTTATAAATCCCTATTTCAAATAAATATACTGGGGGTTGCATGCTGTTTGATGTTATCAGCCTTTTACCATGACCACCTGAGATTTGCAGTCTCTTCCGAATGGAGCATTGTCTCTCTGGGCCATTGTCTCTCTGGGCCTGCCCACAAGCCTGCTGGGCCTCACCAGGCAAAAAGCCGTAATCCAGGCCCCTGCCAAACAAAGAATGACAATGTATGACAGGAGAACTGCACCCAGGAAATCTCAGTAATATTCTTACCTAAACATGACCAGCATAATGAAAACATCAATTGAAATGACTTTTAGATGAAGGCCTACATGCTGCTGAGACAGTAAGAACCAGTTCTCCTGTGACATATCCCTGATAGTTTATTTGATTCCTAGGGGAATCTTAAAAGTACGTGTATAGTAACAGCACTAAATGGGCACACACACACACACACACTCACATATATATTATATATAATATATATTAATATTATATTATATAAAATATTATATATTAATATAATATATTAATATAATATATTATTATATATATTATATATATATATTATATGTGAGTGAGTGTGTGTGTGTGTGTACAAAGAAAAAAGCAATTGCAAAGCACAGTATTTACTATTGTATTTAACACCCACTCCATGAGATGAACCCCATTTCTGACATTCATAATGTAAAAAATACATTAGATAGGTCTAGGAAAAAATAGAATCATGATGCTGAAAGAACATAGAAATAACATGATGCCTAATGATATATTCTTATTCCCTTAGATCAAGTCTTGCTCAACCTCACCAGAAAATTTCTTCCAGTAGGCAGTAATTAACACAGAGATCCAGAACTACACAACGTGCAGAGCATGAGACTTTTTAGCACTCATAAAAATAGCACTATATAAAATATTTTTATCACAACCCTCCCCTCAAGTGTCAGGAATCTTTGTGGAGAAAGAGGCAGAAATGTTGTAATAGCTAAGAGTTGATGATGGCTCTAAGAAAACAGCATCTTCCCAACACAACAGGTCTGATATACATATGTACTCACAAGGACTGTGACAACATATATAATATGTGCTTACTATCAGACTAGACAAAATAGCAGAATGGATAAAGCAAAGAGGGCACAAGTCTCAACTTCAACTGAGAAACTGTTTATAATTATTAACTTTTGAAAAGGGAAATCAGTTTTCTCCAATGGACTGACATTAGGTATACCAGTCAGACTCCAGGAGTAGATACTGTGCTCAGCAATAAGTAGCCAACTCAAAACCGTCTCCATGTTCTTTATGTGCATTTTTTTTTGTTTGGATGTTTGGATTTTGTTTTGAGTTTTATTGTTATTGTGGTTTGTGACAGAAAGTAAGGTTGTATAGGTGGCAGTGGGCAGGAAATGTAGAGGCATTTTATTCCAGCAACATGGCTGCTCTGGCAAGGGATCACATCCAGAAACCAAGGTCTGTGTGGCCTGGCTAGAACGTAGACATGCTCTGAGTGTTAGGATTTATGCAGTGGATTTATAAGGCAGGTTCATAAATCAAACCATGCAGCAGATTCCACGTGGGTGGTTTTGTTAGGGGAGGGGAGGGGTTACAGAGACAGTCACAGGGTGAGGGTGGCAAAAAAAAGAGAGAAAAGGAGGAGTGAGTCCTCTTATAAGGTGACCCAGTCCAGTGCAGGAGGAACAGGTGCTTGTGTCCTGTTGGTGGTAAGGGGTCCTGTCGCCACTGAGTTTCTAGAGGTGGCCACAGAGATACCCGATGTTCTGTTTGTCAGTTGCCCTGGGGGACTGGCCATAGTGATGCCTATTTGCCAATCCCAACACTGAGTACACACCCTTAATTTCTCTTGTTGGATTTAATATACACTTTTAATCCCAAACAATTATATCTTTACTAGTATCTTTAAGATGTCATGACACCATTGTGATGTCAAAATTCCATTTTGGCGTAAAAATACCACTGTGGTGCCATAATTACACTATGAAGTTATAAGTCCATTGTGATGTCATAATAGCCTTATGTTGTCATGATTCAATTGTGAAGGCATAACACAATTGTGAAGTCCTAATACCATTGTGATGTCACAATATTCTTATAATTAAATGATAACATTATGATTTCATAATACCAATTTGATGCCATAATACCATTGTGATGTCATAATTCCTTTATGATGTCATGATTCCATTGTGATGTTATGATTCCAATGTGATGCCATATTGTGATGTCATAATACCATTGTGATGTCAAAAGTCCATTGTGATGTCAAAAGTCCATTGTAATATCATAATTCTATTATGATGTCACAATTCCATTGTAGTGCCATAATAACATTATGATGTCATAATATGATTATGATGTCATAATACCATTTTTGACATCATAGTTCCATTGTGATGACATAATTCATTATGATGTCAAAATATTGTAATGTCATCATACTATTATGATGTCATATTATTGTGATGTCATAATAACATTATGATATCATAATTACATTTTAGTGTCATAATACAATTATGATGTCATAATTCAATTTTGATGTCATAGTTCCATTGTGATGTCATAATACATTGCTATGTCAAAGTATTGTGATGTCATAATACCATTATGATGTAATTTTTCTATTGTGACATAATAATACCATTATGATGTCATAGAATGCATTATGATATCATGAGAGAAGGATATCATAATAACATTATAATTAAATGATAACATTATGATTTCAAAATACTATTATGATGTTATAATCCATTATGATCTCATTATTCCATTGTGATGTCATAATATAATACCATGTCATGAAATCATGACATCATAATGCTATTATGACATCACAATGGAACTATGACATCAAAATTGAATTATGACATCATAATTGTATTATAATATCATAATTTCATTGTGATATCTTAAGTCCATTGTGATAGCATAATAAAATTATAATATCAAAATACCATTGTGATGGCATAATTCCATTATTATGTCGTGATTCCATTGTGATGTCATAGTACAATTGTGATTTCATGATTTCCATTGTGATATCATAATAGATTTATCATGTCATAGAATCCATTAGGATATCATGGAGAATAATTTTAGCCTTAAAAACATTATAATTAAATGATAACATTATGGTTTTTATAATACCGTTATGATGTCATGACTCTATTGTGATATTATAGTACTATTGTGATGTCATAGTAACAATGTGGTGTCATAATTCCATTGTGATTTTATAATACCATTGTGATGTCATGATTCCATTGTGGTATCACAATTCTTTGTGATGGCATAATTCCATTTTTGATGTCATAATACAATCGTCATTTCATAATTCCATTTTGTGGTCATAGTTCCATTTTGATGTCATAATACCATTGTGATGTCATGATTTCATTGTGATGTCATGATTCCATTGTGTTGTCATAATTCCATATGATGTCATGATTTCAATGTGATGTCATAGTACCATTGTGATGTCATGATACAATTATGGTGTCATAATCTATTGTGATGTCATAATATCATTGTGGTGTCATAATTCCATTGTGATATTCTACTACCTTTATGATGTCACAATTCTATTGTGTTACCATAATACCATAATTCTATAATGCCATAATTCCATTTTTTTGATGCCATGTTACAATTATGATGACATAAGTCCATTTTGATGTTATAGCTCTATTGTGATGTCATAATGCATTATGATGTCAAAATATTGTGATTTCATAATTCCATTGTGGTGTCATAATACCATTATGATGTCATAGAATGCATTAGGATATCATGAGAGAATAAGGATGTCATAATGACATTATAATTAAATGATAACATTATGATTTCATAATACAATTATGATTTCATAATACCCTTATTATGTCATAATATTATTGTGATCTCATTATTCCATTGAGACATCATAAATCCACTGTGATGTCATAAAACCATTATGATGTCATAATTCCTCTGTGCTGTCATAATACCATTGTGTTTTCATGATTCTATTATGATGTAATAATACCATTGTGATATCATAATTCCCTTGTGATGTCATGAGACCATTGTGGTGTCATAATTCCATTGTGATGTCATAATATCATTTTGATGTCAAAATTCCTTTGTGATGTCATAATATTATTATGATGTCATAGAATGCATTAGGATATCATGAGAGAATAAGTATGTCATAATAACATTATAATTAAATGATAAAAAACATTATTATCTCAAAATACCATTATGATGTCATGATTCCATTGTGATGTCATAGTACCATTGTGGTGTCATAATTCCTTTTTGATATCATAATTCCATTTTGATATAATAAGTTCATGTGGTACCATAATAAAAATGTGATGTGATAATACCACTGTGATATCATGATTCCATTGTGATGTCACAGTACCATTGTGATGTCATGATTCCATTGTGGTGTGATAATTTTATTTGGTGTCACAGTCTCATTGTGGTGCCATAATACCATTATGATATATTAATTTCATTTTTGATGTTATAATACAATTATGATATCATAATTCCAATTTGACATCATCGTTCCATTGTGATGTCATAATGCATTGTGATGTAAAAATATTGTGATGTCATGATACCACTGTGATGTCATAATTCCATTGTGATGTCATATACCTTTATGTTGTTATAGAATTCAGTAGGGTATCATGAGAGAATAAGGATTTCATAATAACATTATAATTAAATGATAACATTAATCTGAATTTATGCATACAGTACATAGAGTAACTTTTAATTGTGTAGACTGTTGCCAACCTATGCCGATCTTATCTGTAAGATGTGGATTCTGAGAACCTGAAAGAATGTGATGGAGTAGAGTCTAATGCTGCAGACAACCTTACTTCAGTTTCACTCTTCTTTTATATTTGAATATAACAAAGAAAGGAAAGATCCAAGGAAGGTTGTTTGAGTTCAGAAAAAAAATATGTTCAGAAAATCATGTAAATAAACATCACATACTAAATATTAACACAGCAGCTCTTTCTTATAACTCTCTCAGGACAGGGCAACTGAAACACAGTTGCCTGTCACATATCTGGGAAAGTACAAAAGCAAAGCAGAAGGCCATATTCAAGTATAGCAAAAGCAGCATCCAGAATATCTGTTCACCACATTAAATTCTTTTTGTAATTTTTCTTTTTTAATATTAATTACAGTTTATTTAATTTGTATCCCAGCTGTAGCCCCTCCCTCATTCTCTCCCAGTCCCACCTTCCCTCCCTCATCTCCTCCCATGCACCTCGCTAAGTCCACTGATAGGTAGGTCCTCCTCCCTTTCCATCTGATCCTAGCTTACCAGGTCTCATCAGGACTGGCTGCAATGTCCTCCTCTGTGGTCTAGCAAGGCTGCTTCTCCCTCAGGGGAGAAGAGGTCAAAGAGCCCACCATTGAGTTCATGCCAGAGACAGTCCCTGTTCCTCTTACTAGGGAAACCCACTTGGATACTGAGCTTCTGTGAGCTACAACTGAGCAGCGGATCTAAGTTACATCCATGCATGATCTTTGGCAGGAGAAAACAGGAAACAGGACAGGAGCCTACCATAGAGTGCCCCCGAAAGATTCGACCTAGCAGTATATTAAAGCAGACTCATAACTAAACCTTAGGCAGACTGCAGGGAATCATATGAAAGAAGGGGGAGTTAGTAAGATCTGGAGGGGACAGGAGATCCAGAAGGACCAAATATTTCTGGGCACAGGGGTCTTTTCTGAGACTGATTGTCCAACCAAGGCATATTAACTTCTATACCCACGATCTGATGTCTAACGGGAATAAACATGTCTTATAAGTGGAATATAATGTTTGTCCCAGGGAACAAAATGCATGTGAGGTGCAAGGCTATCTGCCATTTTTTCTGGAGCTTCTTGTAATTTCTCCAGAACATTGTTTATGTTTGTGTTCAGCTGAATTTGTTGTAGTTTAAATGACGCACCCACAGCATTCTATTTAAAATAATAATTATTTAATTAATGAGTTTATTGTAAGAAGTAACTGATGGACACATTTTATACTATAAAAATGAACATTTTTTATTGAGTTTTTACTGCCCAGTAATTCATAATGACTGAAAATGCAACATAGTTTCCTATGATAATATTATCCTGATTTTCTACCAGAATTGTGGTTTCAAAGTGCCAGTTGAATTACAGTACATTTTGTACAGAATCATTGTTTAAATTGTAGATTTCTGTGGTTTTAGATATATTTGTTGAAACATGACCTACCTCATTCTTAATATTAAACTTGGACTTAAGCATAGACATGTTACTATAATGTTAGCCCGTTTTTCTTTTCAATAGCCTTGCTATTTGTCAGCCACAATTCTACAGGGCTTTCTGTGTACATTTTTTATTTTGTGCAGAACTGACACAGGTTGCATACATAAAAATTTTCATTTTAGGGCTGGAGAGATGGATCAGTGGTTAAGAGCCTTTCCTGCTCTTCCAAAGGACCCAGGTTCAATTCCCAGCACCCATAGGGCAGCTCAAAACTGTCTGTAATCCCAGGGAATCTGACACCTTCACACTAATGCACATAAATAAAGTTAAATAAATAAAAAAATTAAAAGATTCTTTTTAAAGTCAAGAGGACAAATGTACAGAAATAATAAATGAAATGCATAAAATTACATATTTGGCAATTTTCTGAGCAAAACTGAAACTTTAAAATAAATATAGCATATATTTTTCTCAAAACAAAACAACAATAAGTAAATAATACCACTATCATCCTACTAAGAAGTCACCGGAAAGACCTGGTGTAACTCTGAATTTTATCAGTTGCTAAATCTAATTATTCATGTGCTACTTTTAAGCAATGTTTCTGTTACAAAATCCATCCAGGCATACTTTCATCTTTGCACATTCAAGAGTATTTTATTTTACAATTATACAATTATACATAACTTAATAAGGTCAAAATAAGTTTATCTCACAAAATGTAGAATTTTTATTTTTACCTGAAACCCTAGAGAGAAACGACAAGGCTGTTAAATTGGAAAAGGTTCAGCAAATGACAAGTGCAATATTGTTGTTATGCAAAAACACTGTCAAATTTGATCTGTGACAATATCACTTTTTTACTGTGTCAATCAATGTTTTTATGATTGTTTCAAACACACACTTTTAGTTCAAAAAGCTTTTCCTGCTTACTAAATCTCAAGAAAATAATCACCCTTTTCCTAAATTTCATTACAACTTCTAGTATCTAAGATTATGTATTAATTTCTGTTATCAAGTATTTACATTAGTTTTAAGTCACAGTATTTTTTTTCTACTAAACAATGGAATGTGCTGGTTCCAGAATAACCTCTTCTAGTATCCGCATAAGCTCATTGGCCAGCTATGCTGACATAGGCAACAGAGAAGAGCAAAAGGCCATGCCTCAAACAGGGTGACCTCCATGTGCATGCCATTGTATGCATACACACACACTGGATTTTTTTTTTTGTTATTCCACTTTAATTTTCCTGTTTTTACTTCTAATGCAGGTGTGTCTGCAATAAAAGATGTCTTGGACATTTACAAAAAGAACGTCAACAAAAATAAATGTCATAAATAATGCATCTGACAATGTTTATACAGTGTCAGAAGCACTGCATGCTACTTGTCATGTGTGGCCTCTGTTCTCTTTAAATTTTTTTGAGCAAATGTGGAAATTTAATGAAATTCTCCTCCATAAATCCATTCAGAAGTTCATGTCTCCATAAGTACGGAATACCACAAAACATGTGCAAAGTCTTTGGCTGTGTTTTCTATATGCTGTAGTCAGACAGAACATCCCTTAGGCACATGGGTTCAAAACTGATGAAGCCAAATATGAGTGAACTTAACTAGTCTGTCTGCTCAATAGCACCTTACAATTGTCCATCATTTTATGAAACTGATGAGTATACGTACCCATACACCACCCCACACACAAGTGAACACACATAAACACACACACACACACACACACACACACACAGGAGAAACACAATCAGAACTGAATAAATATGGCATGTATATTGGAATGTTAGGGATATTTCCCCTAATATTTCTTTTCCAAATATTTTGGGGTTAAAAAGAAAAAGTAATTTTAAAAAATGATCTTTTTATCTTTCACTATATTCAAAACTTATTTAATTATTAAAATTGAATTTTACTGGTAGTGCTAAAAGTACTAAGCTTCCAAATTGCTGAGTGTTCATGCCTGACATCAGAAAATTTAGACTGTCTGTTTTTGTCACAGAGGATATTATATATCCTAGGTGGACCTCTAATTTTCTACATATCTACAGAATCTATGAGGGTGACCCTAGTTAAAACTCCTAGCAATGGGGAATATGCAGCCTGAACAGGCCATCTCCTGTAACCAGGAAAGACTTCAATGAAAGGACTGAGACATCA
>REGO01001652.1:23002-36782 GCA_010120015.1 Rhombomys opimus | reverse complement strand
CTTTACACTAGCCCTAGCCCAAGCCCTAACCCTAAACCTAACCCTAGCCCTAGCCCAAACCCAAACCCTAACCCTAGCCCTAACCCTAGCCCTAACCCTACCCTAGCCCTAACCCTAAACCTAAACCTAGCCCTAAACCTAACACTAAACATAACCCTAAGCCAAGCCGGAACCCTAGCACTGAAACTAACCTTAGCCTTAACCCTAACCCGAGCCCTAGCCCTAACCCTAAACCTAAACCTAGCCCTAACCCTAGCCCTAACAGTAACCCTAGCCCTAACCCTAACCCTAGTTTAGACCTAACCCTAGAATAACTTTAAACGTAGCCTTAGACCTAACCCTAGCCCTATATCTAAACTTAGCCCTAGCCCTAACCCTAACCCTAACCCTAACCCTAAACCTAACCCTAACCGTAAAACTAAACCTAGCCCTAATCTGAACTCTAACCCTAAACCTATCCCTAACCCTAACCCTAGTTTAGACCTAAACCTAGAACTAACCCTAGCCCTAGACCAAACCATATCCTTAGCCCTAACCCTAGACCTAACCATAACCCTAGCCCTAACCCTAACCCTAGCCCGAACCCTAACCCTAGCCCTACCCTAGCCCTAAAACTAAACAGAACACTAGCCCTAAACCTAACCCTATCCCTCACCCTAACGCTAACCCTAACCCTAGCCCTAACCCTAACCCTAACCCTAGCCGTAGCCCAAGACCTAATGCTAACGCTAACCCTAGACCTATCCCTATTCCTAAACCTAACCCTAGCCCAAGCCCTAACCCTAACCCTAGCCTTAGACACACCCTAGCCCTAACCTTAAACCTAGACTTAGCACTAACCCAAACCCCATACCAAACACTAACCCTAACCCTAATCCTAAACCTAAACCTAGCCCGAGCCCTAAACATAACCTTAAACCTAAATCTAACCCTAGCCCTAGCCCTAACCATAACCGGAACCCTAGACCAAACCCTAACCCTTACTCTAGCCCTAAAGCTAAACCTAAACCTAAATTTTAACCTAACCCTAACCCTAACCCTAACCCTAGCCCTAATGGTGACCCTAGCCCAATCCCTAGCCCTAACCCTCACGCTAGTTTTAGACATAACCCTAACCCCAACCCTAGACATAAGCCTAAACCTAGGCTTAGACCTAACCCTAGCCCTAAACCTAACCCTAGCCCTAGCCATGACGATAACCTTAGCCTTAGCCCACACCCTAGCCCTGAACTTAACCCTAGCCTTAGCCCTAACCCTAACCCTAAACCTAACCCTAATCCTAGCCCTAACCCGAACAATAGCCCTAACCTTAACACTAGGCGTAGACCTAAATATAACACAAGCCCTAAACCTAACCCTAAACCTAACCCTAACCCTAGACCTAGGCCTACCTCTAGCCCTAGACCTAGCCCTAGCCCTAATAATAACCCTAGCCCGAACCTTAACACTAACCCTAGCCCTAAACCTGACACTAGCCCTAATACTAACCTTAAACCTAACCCTAACCCTAACCCTAGGCCTAACCTGACACAAGCCATAATCATAACCCTAAACCTAACCCTAACATTAACCTTAACCCTGAACCTAGATATAACCCTAACCCTAGACCTAGCCCTAACCCTAACCCTAAACCTAACCCTAAACCTAGTGCTAATGATAACCTTAGCCTAAGCCCTAACCCTAATGCTAAACCTAACATTAGACTTAGCCCTAACACTAGAACTAACTCTAACCATAACCCTAACCCTAGCCCTAGCCCAAGACCTAATGCTAATGCTAACCCTAGGCCTATCCCTAACCCTAACCCTAGCCCTAACCCTAACTCTAACTCTAACCCTAACCCTATCCCTAACTCTAACCCTAAACCTAACCCTATCCCAATCCCTAGCCCTAACCCTAACATTAACCCTAGCAATAACCCTAACCTTAGCCCTAGCCCTAGCCCTTACCCTACCCTAACCCTAACCCTGACCCTAATACTAATAATATACCTAACCCTAGCCCTAGCCCTCATCCAAACCCTAACCCTAGCCCTAGCCCTAACCCTAGCCTTAGACCTAACAATAGCCTAAACCCCAAACCTAACCCTAACCCTAAACTTAACCCGAACCCTATCCCTAACCCTAACCCTAACCCTAACCCTAACCCTATCCCTAACCTTAACCCTAAACCTAATCCTGTCCCTAGCCCTAGCCCTAACTCTAAACTTAACCCTAGCCCTAGCCCTAAACCTAAACCTAAACCTAACCTAACCCTAACCCTAACCCTAACCCTAACCCTAACCCTAACCCTAACCCTAACCCTAATCCTAGACTTAACTCTAACATTAGCCGTAGGCCTAACCGGAAACCTACCCTCAGACCTAACCCTAGCAATAACCCTAAACTTAGACCTAGCCCTGACCCTTACCCTAGCCCTAATCCTAACCCTAACTCTGACGCTAACCCTAACAATACACCTAAACCCTAGACCTAGCCCTCATCTTAACCCTAATCCTAGCCCAAGCCCGAACCCTAACCCTAGCTTTAGACCTAACTCTAGCCCAAACTTCAACCCTAACCCGAACCCTAACCCTAACCATAACCCTAACAATAGATTTAGACCTAACCCTATCCCTAACCCTAAAGCTAGCTTTTGCCCTAACCCAAAGCCTAGCTCTAAACCTAACCTAAACCTAACCTTAGCCCTAGCCCTAACACTAAACCTAACCCTAGCGCTAGGCCTAACCCCAACCATAACCCTAACCCAAATCCTAACCCTAGCTCTAACCCTAACCGTAAACCTAGCCCAACACCTTACCTTAACCCTAACCCTAGGCCTAACACTAACCCTAGTTTTAGACCTAACACTAGCCCTAACCCTAAACTTAGACTTAGCCCTAACCCCAGGCCTAACCCTAAACCTAATGCTAGCCCTAGCCCTAGCAGTACACCTAACACTAACCCTAACCCTAGACCTAGCCCTAAACCTAACCCTAAACCTAACCCTATCCCTAATCTTAAACCTAGCCCTAACCTGAATTCTAACCCTAAAGCTAGCCCTAACCCTAAACCTAGTCCTAACCCTAGTCCTAGCACTGAACCCAACTAACTCTAAACGTAACACTAATCTTAATCCTAATCCTAACCCTAACCCTGACCCTAGCCCTAACCTTAATCCTAAACCTAACCCAACCCTAACCCTAGCCCTAGACCTAACGCTAACCCTTGGAATAACCCTAATCCTAAACCTAACCCTAACCCTAGGCCTAGACCTAACACTAAACCTAACCCTAGACCTAGCCCTAACCCTAAACCTAGCCTTAGACCTAACCCTAACCCTAGCTTTATCCTAGCCTTAAACCTAACCCTAACACTAGCCCTAAACCTAAACCTCACCCTATCCCTAAACCTAACAGTAGCCCTAGCCTTAGCAGTAGACCTAAGGCTAACACTAACCCTAGACCTAGCTCTAACCCTAACCCTAGCCTTAGCCCTAACCCTAACCATAGACCTAGGCCTACCCCTAGCCCTAGCCCAAGCCCTAGCCCTAATACTAACCCTAGCCTGAACCTTAACCCTAGCCCTAGACCTAACCCTAATCCTAGCATTAAACCAAAACCTAAACCTAACCCTAACCCTAGCCCTAAACCTAACCCTAGCCCTAGTCCTGACAATAACCTTAGCCTTAGCCCAACCATAGCCCTGAACTTAACCCTGGCTTTAGCCCTAACCCTAACCCTAACCGTAAACCTAACCCTAATCCTAGCCCTAACCCTATCAATAGCCCTAACGTTAACACTAGCCCTAGACCAAACATAACACAAGCCCTAAACCTAACCCTAACCCTAACCCTACTCCTAGGCCTACCTCTAGCCCTAGCCCCAGCCCTAGCCCTAATACTAACCCTAGCCCAAACCTTAACCCTAACCCTAGCCCTAACCCTGACACTAGCCCTAATCATAACCCTAAACCTAACCCTAACATTAACCTTAACCCTGAACCTAGACATAACCCTAACCCTAGCCCTAGCCCTAACCCTGACACTAAACCTAACCCTAAACCTAGTACTAATGCTAACCTTAGCCTTAGTCCTAACCCTAATGCTAAACCTAACCTTAGACTTAGCCCTAACACTAGAACTAACCCTAACCATAAAGCTAACCCTATCCCTAGCCCAAGACCTAATGCTAATGCTAACCCTAGGCCTATCCCTAACCCTAACCCTATCCCTAACCCTAACCCTATCCCTAACCCTAACCCTAACCCTAACCCTATCCCTATCCCTATCTCTAACCCTAAATCTTACCCTATCCCTATCCCTATCCCTAACCCTAACATTAACCCTAGACCTTACCCTAACCTAACCCTAACCCTAACCCTAGACATAACTCTAACCCTAGCCCTAGGCCTACCCCGAACCCTAGCCTTAGACCTAACCCTAGCAATAACCCTGACCGTAGCCCTAGCCCTAACCCTTACCCTAGCCCTAACCCTAACCCTGACCCTAAATCTAATAATACACCTAACCCTAGACCTAGCCCTCATCCTAACCCTAAACCTAACCCTATCCTTAGACCTAACCCTAGCCTAAACCCCAACCTTAACCCTACCCTAAACCTAACCCTAACCCTATACCTAACCCTGGACCTAGCCCTAACCCTAAACCTAAACCTAAACCTAACCCTATCCCTAACCTTAACCCTAAACCTAATCCTGTCCCTAACTCTAGCCCTAACCCTAAACTTAACCCTAACACTAGCCCTAACCCTAACCCTAACCCTAACCCTAGACATAAATCTAACCCTAGCCCTAGGCCTAACCCGAAACCTAGCCTTGGACCTAACCCTAGCAATAACCCTAAATTTAGCCCTAGCCCTAGCCCTAGCCCTAGCCCTGACCCTTACCCTAGCCCTAACCCTAACCCTAACCCTAACCCTAGCCCTGACCCTAACCCTAACAATACACCTAACCCTAGACCTAGCCCTCATCCTAACCCTAATCCTAGCTCAAGCCCTAACCCTAACACTAGCTTTAGACCTAACTGTAGCCCAAACCTAAACCCTAACTCGAACCATAAACCTAACCCTAACCATAACCCTAGCCTAACCCTAACCCTAACCCTAGCCCTAAACCTAACTCTAACCCTAACCCTGGCCCGACAACTTCCTTTAACCCTAAACCTAGGCCTAACCCTAACCCTAGACATAACCCTAATCCTAACCCTAGTCCTAATGTTAACCCTAGCCTTAGACCTAACCCTAGCCCTAAACCTAAACTTAGCCCTAGTCCTAACCCTAACCCTAGCCCTGACCCTAACAGAAACACTAAACCTAAACCTAGGCCTAGGCCTAACTCTAACCCTAACCCTGGCCGTAGCCCCAGCCCTAACCTTAACCCTAGACTTATAGCAAACCCTAGCCCTAAACCTAACCCAAACCCTAGCCTTATCACTAACCCTAAACCTAAACCTAACACTAACCCTAACACTAACCTTAGCCCTAGCCCTAATCCTAACCCTAACATTAGCCTTAGCCGTTACCCTACCCTAACCGTAATCCTAGTACAAGACTGAATGCTAATACTAACCCTATCTCTATCCCTAACCGTAGCCCTAACCCTAACCTTAGACTTACACTTAGCCCTAAACATAGCCCTAAACATAAACCTAGCCCTAACCCTAACCCTAACCCTAAGGCTAGTTTTAGGCCTAAGCCTACCCTAACCATTAACCTAGGCCTAGCCCTAAACCTAAACCTAGCCCTAACCTTAACCTTAAACCTAGTTTTAGACCTAACACTTGACCTAACCCTAAACCTAGCCCTAGCCCTAAACCTATCCTTAGACCTAACCCTAGGCCTAACCCTAACCCTAGTCCTAGCCCTAACACTAACACTAACCCTAACCCTAGCCATAACCCAAACCCAAAACCTAACCCTAGCCCTAGCCCTAAACCTAACCCTACCCTAACCCTGATCCTAAACCTATCCTTAACCTGAATTCCAACCCTAAAACTAGCCCGAACCCTAACCTAAGCCCTAGCCCTAAACCTATCCCTAGCCCTAACCCTAAAACTAACCCTAGCCCTAGCGCTAACCCTAAACCTAGCCTTACCCCACACCCTAGCCCTGACCTTAACACTAGCCCTAGCCCTAACCCTAACCCTAACCCTAACCCTAGCTCTAGCCCTAACCTTAACCATAAACCTAGCCCTAGCCCTAAACCTGACCCTAGCCTTAGACCTAATCCTAGCACCAACCCTTACCTTAGCCCTAACCCTAACCCTAAACCTAGCCCTAACCCTAACCCTAAACCTCACCCTAACCCTGACTTTAACCCTAAATCTAAATCTAACCCTAGGCCTAGCCCAAAACCCAACCCTAACCTTAACCCTAACCTTAACCCTAGCCCTAACCCCAACCCTAACCCTAAACCTAACCCTAACCCTAGCCCTAACCATAATCCTAGCCTTAGACCTAACCCTAGCTCTAAACCTAACCCGAGCCCGAGCCCGAGCCCTAAACCTAACCCTAAACCTAAACCTAAAACTAACCCTAACCCTAACCCTAACCTTAGCCTTAGCCCTAGCCCTAACCCTAGACCTAACCCTAACCCTAGTGCTAACCCTAGCTCTAGCCCAAGACCTAACGCTAATGCTAACAATAGCCCTATCCCTAACCCTAGTCCTAGCCCTAACCCTAACCCAAGCCCTAACTCTAACCCTAGCCTAACAACTAACCCTAACCCTAAACCTACCCTTAGCCCTAGCCCTAACACTAACCCTAATCCAAACCCTAATCCTAAACGTAGCCCTAACATTAATGCTAAGCCTAAACCTACCCTACGCCTAACCGTAACCCTTGCCCTAGCCCTATCCTTAACCCCAAACCTAACCCTAACCCTAAACCTAACCAAAAACCTAACCTTAACCCTAGCCCTAAACCTAGCCATAACCCTAGCCTTCGCCTTAGCCCCAACAATAACCCCAACCGTAACCCTAGCACTAGACCTACACCTAACCCTAACCTTAGCCCTAACCCTAACCCTGACCCTAGCCCTAATACTAGTCCTAGCCCTAACCCTAACCCTAGCCTTAGACCAAACCCCAGCCCTAGCCCTAACCCTAGCCCTAGCCCTAACTCTAACCCTAACACTAGCCCTAGCCCTAAACCTAACCCTACCCTTAGCCCACACCCTAGCCCTAACCTTAACCCTAGCCCTAGCCCTAACCCTAACCCTGGCCTTAGACCACACCCTAGCCCTAATCTTAACCCTAGCTTTAGCCCTGACCCTAAACTTAAACCTAACTGTAACCCTAGCCCTAACCCTAACCTTTGCCCTAGCTGTAACCCTAACACTAGCCCTAAACCCTACCCTAACCTTGACCCTAACCCTAACACTAAACCTAACCCTAGCCCTAGGCCTAATCCTAAATATAACCCTAATCATAAACCTAACCCTAGCCCTAAACCTAAACCTAACCCCAGCCCAACACCTTACCTTAATGCGAACCCTAGCCCTAACCCTAACCCTAAACCTAGCCCTAGCCATAAACAAAACCCTAGCCTTAGACCTAAACCTAGCCCCAACCTTAACCTTAGTCCTAGCCCTTAAGCTAACCCTAACCCTACCCCTAACCCTGACTCTAACCCTAACTCCAAACCTAACCCTAGGCCTAGCCCAAACCCCAACCCTAACCCTAACCCTAACCCTAGCCCTAACCCTATCCTTAAACATAAACCTAGCCCTAGCCCTAAACCTAAACCTAACCCTAACCCTAGCCTTAACCATAATCCTAGCCTTAGACCAAACCCTAGCCCTAAACCTAACCCAAGACCTAGCCCTAGCCCTAACCCTAACCCTAACCCTAACCCTAAACCTAAATGTACACTAACCCTAACCCTAACCTTAGCCTTAGCCCTAACCCTAACCCTAGCAATAACCCTAGCCCTACCCCAAGAACTAAAGCTAATGTTAAACCTAGCCCTATCCCAAACACTAACCCTAGCTCTAACCCTAACCATACCGCTAGCCCTAACCAAACACTAGTCCTAACCCTAACCCTAGCACATTAACTAACCCTAACCTTAACCCTAACCCTTAACTAACATTAGCCCTAGACCTAGTCCTAACCCTAACCCTAGCCGTAACTCTAGCCTTAGCCCTATCCCTAGTCCTAACCCTAACCCTAGCATAAAACCTAACCCTAACCCTAACCTTAACCTAACCCTAATCTTAAATCTAGCCCTAACCCTAACCTTAGTCTTGCCTTAACAATAAACCAAACTATAACCCTAGCCCAAGATCTAGCCCTAACCCTAACCCTAGCGCTAACCCTAACCCTAGCCCTAAACCTAACTCTAGTTATAGACATAACCCTAACCCTAACCCTAACCCTAGCCCTAAACTTAAGCGTAACCCTAGCCAGACCTCTTACCTTAACCCTAAACCTAAACCTAACCCTAACCCTAGCCCTAGCCCTAACCTTATCCTTAGACCAAACCCTGGCCTTAACCCTAGGCCTAGACAAAACCCTAACACTAGTCCTAACCCTAAACCTAAACCTAGCCCTAAGACTAGCCCTAAATCTGACCCTAGCAATAATCCTAGCCCTAGCCCTAACCCTAACCATACTCTTAGACCTAACCCTAACCCTAGCCCTAACCCTAGCCCTAGCCCTAACCCTAACCCTAACACTAGCCCCAGCCCTAAACCTAACCCTAGCCTTAGCCCACACCCTAGCCCTAATCATAACCCTAGCCTTAGCCCTAACCCTAACCCTAACAATAAACCTAAGCCTAGCCCTAGCCCAAACCCCAACCCTAACACTAACACTAAGCCTAGTTCTAACCCTAACCTTAACACTAGCTTGACACCTTACGTTAACCCTAACACTAGGCCTAACACTAATCCTAGCCCTAACCCTAGCCCTAACCCTAATCCTACCCCAAACCCTAACCTAAACCTAACCCTAGCCCTAACCCTAAAACTAAACCTGACCCTAAACCTAACTCTAAACCGAACGCTAACCCTAGCCCAAACCCCAACCCTAACCCTAACCCTAGCCCTAGCCCTAGCCCTAAACCTAACCGTAAACCTAGCCCTGGCCCAAAATTTAACCCTAGCCTTAGCCCTAACCCTAGCCCCAACCTCACCTTAGCCCAAGCCCTAACCCTAAACCTAGCCCTAACCCTAACCCTAACCCTAACTCTAACCCTAACTCTAAACCTAACCCTAGGCCTAGCCCAAACCCCAACCCGAACCCTAACCCTAACCCTAGCCCTAGCCCTAACCATAATCCTAGCCTTAAACCTAACCTTAGCTCTAAACCTAACCCAAGCCCTAGCCCTAACCCTAACCCTAAACCAAAACCTAACACTAACCCTAACCCTAAGCTTAGCCTTAGCCCTAACCCTAACATTAACCCTAACCTTAGGCTTAGCCCTAACACTAGCCATAACCCTAACCCTAGCGCTAACCCTAGCTCTAGCCCAAGACCTAACGCTAATGCTAAACCTAGCCCTATCCCTAACCCTAACCCTAGCTCTAACCCTAACCCTAGCCCTAGACCTAACCATAACACAAGCCCTAAACCTAATCCTAGCCTAAGACCTAAAACTAGCCCTAACCCTAAACCTAAACCTAACCTTGGCCCTAGCCCTAACACTAACCCTAATCCAAACCCTAATCCTAAACCTAGCCCTAACCTTAATTCTAAGCCTAAACCTACCCTACCCCTAACTGTAAGCCAAGCCCTAACCCTAGCCTTAGCCCTATCGCTAGTCCTAACCCTAACCGTAGCCCTAACCGTAACCCTAGCCCCAACCGTACCCCTAAACCTAACGCTAACCGTAACCCAAAACCTAACCCTAACCCTAGCCCTAAACCTAGCCCTAACCCTAAACTTAGTCTTAGCCCTAACACTAACCCCAACCCTAACCCTAGCCCTAGACCTAGAGCTAACCCTAACCTTAGCGCTAACACTAACCCTAACCCTGACCCTAGCCTTCAGCCTAGCAATAACCCTGACCCTAGCCCTAATTCTAGACCTAACCCTAACCCTAACCCTAACACTAGCCCTAGCCCTAACCGTAACCCTACCCTTAGCCCACACTCTAGCCCTAAACTTAACCCTAGCCCTAGCCCTAACCCTGACCCTAGCCTTGGACCACACCCTAGCCCAAATCTCAAACCTAGCCTTAGCCCTAACCCTAACCCTAACGCTAAACTTAACCGTAACCCTAGCCCTAACCCTAACCTTAGCCCTAGCCCTAACTCTAACCTTGACCCTAACCCTAAAACTAAATCTAACCCTAGCCCTAGCCTGAACCACAACAATAACCCTAACCGTAATCCTAGCCCTAACTCTAACCCTAACCCTAGCCCGACGCCAAAACTTAATTCTAACCCGAGGCCCAAAACTATTCCTAGCCCTAACGCTAGACCTAACCCTAACCCTAGCCATACCAGTAAAGCTAGAGCTAGTCCTAACCCTAACCCAAGCCTTAGACTGAACCCTAGCCCTAAACCTAACTATCCCTAGCCCTAACCCTAACCCTAGCCCTAACCCTAACCCTTGACTTAGCCCACACCCTAGCCTTGACCTTAACCCTAGCCTTACTCCTAACCCTAACCTAAAATCTAACCAAAACCCTAGCCCTAACCCTAACCTTAGCCTTAGCCCTAAACCTAGCCCAAAACCTAACCCTAACCTTAACCCTAAAACTAGACCTAGCCTTGAAACCTAACACTAACCCTAACACTAGCACTATCCCTAACCATAAAACTAGACCTAGCCTTACCCCTAGCCCTAACCCTAACTGTAACCCTAACCCTAACCTTATCCCTAACCCTAAACCTTACCCTATCCCTAGCCCTAGACCTAACCCTAACCTTAACCCTAACCCTAGCACTAACCCTAACACTATCCCTAAACCTAACCCCAGCCCTAACCCTAACCATAACCCTAACCCTAACCCTAACCCTAAACCTAAACCTAAACTTAACCCAAACCCTAACCGTAACCCTAGCCCTAACCCTAATCCTAAACCTAGCCCGAGCCCTAAACACAACCCTAAACCTAAACCTAACCCTAGCCCTAACCCTAACCCTAACCAAAGCTGCACACATTACCTTAACTCTAAACATAGGCCTAACCCTAACCCTATCCCTAACCCTAAACCTAACCCTAATCCTAGCCCTAACCCTAACAATAGCCCTTACCTTAACACTAGCCGTAGACCTAAACCTAATACTAGCCCTAAAGCTAACCCTAACCCTAATACTAACCCTAACCCTGACACTAGCCCTAATCCTAGACATAACCCTAACCCTAGCTCTAACCCTAACAGTAACCCTAGCCCTAACCTTGACACTAGCCCTAATCCTAAACCTAACCCTAACCCTAAACCTAGACATGCCCCTAACCCTAGCCATAGCCCTAACCCTAAACCTAACCCTAACCCTGGCACTAATGCTAACCTTAGCATTAGAACTAAAGCTAACACAAAACCTAACCTTAGACTTAGCCCTAACACTAGCCCTAACCTTAACCCTAACCCTAACCCTAGACCTAGCCCAAGACCTAATGATAACGCTAACCCTAGCCCTATCCCTAAACCTAACACTATTCCTAGCCCTAACCCTAAACCTAAACCTAAAGCTAACTTAACCCTAACCTTAACCCTAACTCTAGACATGACTCTAACCCTAGCCCTAGGCCTAACACGAACCCTAGCCTTAGACCTACCCCTACCAATAACCCTAACCTTAGCCCTAACCCTAAAACTTACCCTAGCTCTAACCCTAACCCTAACCCTGACCCTAACCCTAACAATACACCTAACCCTAGCCATAGCCCTCATGCTACCCTAACCCTAGCCCTAGCCCTAACCCTAACCCTAGCCTTAGACCTAACCCTAGCCCAAACCCCAACCCTAACCCTAAACCTAACCATAACCATAAACATAACCATAACCATAACCATAACCCTTTCCCTAACCCTAACCCTAGCACTAACCCTAACCCTATTCCTAACCCTAAACCTAACCCTATCCCTAGCCCTAGCCCTAAACCTAACCTTAAACCTAACCCTAGCCATAACCCCAACCTTAACTCTATCCCTAACCCTAACCCCAGCCCTAACCCTAACACTAGCCCTAACCTTAAACCTAGCCCTAGACCTAAACCAAACACTAGCCCTAAACCTAACCCTAAACCTAACCGGAACCCTGGCACTAATCATGAAAGGAGCCCTAGCCCTAGCCCTAGCCATAACCCTAACACTAGCCTTAGACCTAACCTTAGCTCTAACTCTAATCCTAGCCCTAGCCCTAAACCTAACCCTAAGCCAAGCCCAACTGCTTACCTTAACCCTACCCTAACCTTGAGAATAACCCTAGCTCTAACCCTCACCCTAGCCTTAGACCTAACCCTAGCCCTAATCCTAAACCTAGCCCTAGTTCTAGCCCTAAACCAAAACCTAGCCCTAACCCTAACCCTAGATTTAGACCTAACCCTAGACCTAACCATAAACCAAGCCCTACCCTACCCTAGCCTTAGACCTAACCATAGCCCTCACCCTAAACCTAAACCTATCCCTAAACTTAAACCTAGCCCTAACCTGAATTCCATCCCTAAATCAAGCCTTAACACTAACCCTAGTACTAACCCTAACCCTAGCCCTAAACCTAACCCTAGCCCTAAACCCAACCCTAGCCCTAAACCTAGTCCTAGCCCTGAACTTAACTAACTCTAAAAATAACCCTAATCTTAACCCTAATCCTAACCCTAGAACTAGACTTAACCCTAACATTAGCGCTAGCCCTAATCCTAACCCTAACCCTAGCCTTAGCACACGCCCTAGCCCTAAACTTAGCCCTAGCCCTAGCCCTAACGCTAAACTTAAACCTAACCTAAACCTAAACATAACCCTAACCCTAGACATAAGTCTAACCCTAGCCCTAAACCTAACGCGAACCCTAGCATTAGACATAACCCTAGCCCTAAGCCTAAATTAGGCCCTAGCCCTAACCCTTACCCTAGCCCTAACCCTAAAAATAAACCTAGCTCTAGCCCTATCCCTCATCCTAACCCTAACCCTAGCCCTAGCCCTAACCCTAGCCTTAGACCTAAGACTAGCCCTAAACCTATCCCTAGCCCTAGCCATAAACCAAACCATAAACCTAAACCTAAACCTAAACCTAGCCCTAGCCCTAAACATAAACCTAACCCAAGAACTAAACATAACCCTAACCCTAGCCCTAACCGTAGCCCTAACCCTAACCCAAGCCCTAGCTGTCGCCCTAACACTACCCCTAGCCTTAGCCCACACCCTATCCCTAAACTTAACCCTAGCCCTAGCAATAGCCCTAACCTTAAACTTGGCCTTAGCCCTAACCCTAGCCCTAACGCTAACCCTAGCACTCGCGCTAACCCTAACAATAGCCCTAGCCCTAAACCTAACCCTAGGCTTAGACCTAACCCTAGCCTTAACCCTAACCTTAGTCCTAGCCCTAACCCTAAACCTAGCCCTAACCCTAATCCTAAACCTAACCCTAGTCCTAACACTAAACCTAACCCTAGGCCTAGCCCTAACCCTAACCCAATCCCTTACCCTAAACCTAATTCCAACCCTAACCCTAACCCTAGCCTTAACCCTAACCCTAGCCCTAAGCCTAGCTATGATCCTGACCCTAGCCCTAAACCTAGCCCTAGCCCTAACCCTAACCCTAGCCTTAGACCACACCCTAGACCTAATCTTAACCCTATCCTTAGCCCTAACCCTAACCCTAAACCTAACC
>REGO01001652.1:6538-22992 GCA_010120015.1 Rhombomys opimus | reverse complement strand
TAGCCCTAACCCTAACCCTAAACCTAACCCTAATCCTAGCCCTAATCTTAACCTTAGCCCTAGCCCTAACCCTAACCCTAGGCCGAACCCTAACCCTAACCCTAACCCTTAGCCCTAACCCTAACGCTAACCCTAGCCCTAGCCAAAACCCTAGTTTTAAACCTAACCCTAACCCTAACCCTTAACCTAGCCCTAGCCCTGGCACACACCTTAAACCTAACCCTAGCCCTAACAATAACCCTAGCCCTAACCGTAACCCTAAACATAACCATAACCCTAATCCTAACCCAAAACTAACCCTAAACCTAGCCCTAAACCTAGCCCTAACCCTAACCTTAGCCTTAGCCCTAACACTAACCCCAACCCTAACCCTAGCCCGAGACCTAGACCTAACTCTAAACTTAGTCCTAACCCTAAACTTGACCCTAGCCCTAAGCCTAGCAATAACCCTGACCCTCTTCCTAATTCTAACCCTAGCCATAACCCTAACCCTAGCAAGAGACCTAACCCTAGCCCTAGCCCTAACCCTAGCCCTAGCCCTAACTCTAACCCAAACACTAGCCCTAGCCCTAACCTTAACCCTAGCCTTAGCCCACACCCTAGCCCTAAACTTAACCCTAGCCCTAGCCCTAACCCTAACGCTCACACTAAACCTAAACCTAACCCTAACCCTAAACCTAGCCCTAACCCAACCCTAATCTTAACCTTAGCCTTAGCCCTAACCCTAGCACTAACCTTAACCATAAACCTAGACCTAGCCAGAGACATAAAGCTAACCCTAACCCTAGAAATAGCCCTAACCCTAACCCTAGCCCTAGCATTAACCCTAACTCTAGCCTTACCCTAACCCTAAAACTAAGCCTAACTCTAGCCTAACCCTAACTCTAACACCAACCCTAACGCTAGCCCAAGCCCTAGTAGTAAACCTGACGCTAACCGTAAATCTAGACCTAGCTGTAACCCTAACCCTAGCCTTAGCCCTAATCCTAAACCTAGCCCTAAACCTAGACTTAGGCCTACCCCTAGCCCTAGCCCTAGCCCTAGCCCTAACTTTAACCGTAGCCCTAAACCTAACCCTAACTTTAGTCCTACCCCTAACTCTAACCCTAACGCTAGCCCTAACCCAGACTCTAGCCCTAGACCTATCCCTAAACCTAACTCTAGTTATAGACATAACCCTAACCCTAAACGTAACCCTAACCCTAGCCCTAACCTAAGCCTAACCATAGCCAGACCTCTTATCTTAACCCTAACCCGAACACTAACCCTAACGCTAACCCTAATCCTAGCCCTATCCCTAACCTTAGCCTTAGACCAAACCCTAGGCCTAACCCTACCTCTAGCGCTAGCCCTAACCGTGACCATAACCCTAGCCCTAGGGATAACCCTAACCCTAGCCTTAGCACACACCCTAGCCCTAACCTTAACCCTAGCCCTAGCCCTAACGCTAAACCTAAACCTAACCTAACCCTAACCCTAACCTAACACTAGACATAAGTCTAACCCTAGCCTTAGACCTAACCCTAGCCCTGAACCTAACCCTAGACCTAGACCTAACCCTAAACCTAGCCCTAAACCTAACCCTAAACCTAAACCTATCCCTAGCCCCAACAGTAACCTTAACCCTAACCTTAGCCCTAACCCTAACCCTATTTCCAACCCTAACCCTAGCCCTAGACTTAACCCTAACTGTAGCCCTAACCCTAACCCTAGACCTAGACCCAACACTAAACCTATCCCTAAAACTAAACCTAAACCTAACCAGAACCCTAGTCCTAACTCTGACCCAGGCCCTAGGCCTAGCCCTAACCTTAACACTAGCCTTAGACCTAATCTTAGCCCTAAACCTAACCCTAGCCCGACCGATTACCTTAACCCTTACCCTAACCCTAAGGCTAACTCTAGCCATAAACCTAACCCTAACCCTAGACCTAATCCTAACCATAACCCTAGTCCTAAACCTAGCCTTAACCCTAACCTTAGACTTAGGCTTAGCCTTAACCCTAGCCCTAAACCTAAACGTAGCCCTCACCGTAAACCTAGGTTTAGACCTAACCATAGCCCTAACCCTATCCCGAGCCCTAAACCTAACCCTAACCCTAACCCTAACCCTAAACCTAACCCTAGCACTAAACCTAGGCCTAACCCTAAACCTAACCCAAAACCTAGCCGTAATGTTGACCCAGTCCTAGACCTAGCCCTAAACCTAACACTAGCCTTACACCTAACACTAACCCTAACTCTAATCCTAGCCCTAGCCCTAATCCTAAACCTAACCCTAGGCCTTACCATAGTCCTGACCCTAACCGTAGTCCTACACCTAACCCTAACCCTTACCCTAACCTAACCCTAACTCTAACCCTAGCCATAACCCTAACCCAAGCCTTAGACCTACCCTAAACTTAGACCTAACCCTAGCCCTAACCCTAACCCTAGCCGTAGCCCTAACCCTAACCCTAACGTTGACCCTAATGCTAACACTAAACCTAACCCTAGCCCTAGCCCTAAACCAAACAATAACATTACCCTAACCCTAGCCCTAACCCTAACCCTAACCTGAGCCCAACAACTTACCTTAACCCTAACCCTAGGCCTAACCCTAATCCTACCCCTAACCCTCGAGCTAACCCTAAACCTATCCCTAGCCATAACCCTAACCCTAAACTTAGAGCTAACCCTAGCCCTAGCCTTAAACCTAGCCCTAGACCTAACCTTAACCCTAGCCTTAGCCCACACCCTAGCCCTAACCTTAACCCTAGACCTAGCCCTAAACCTAACCTTAACCCTAACAATAACCCTAATCCTAACCCTAACCCTTACCCTTACCCTAACCCTAACATAACCCTAACCCTAGCCCTAAACCCACTCCTAACCCTAACCTTAGCCTTAGCACTAACCCTAACCCTAGCCTTTGACCTT
Organism: Rhombomys opimus; assembly: GCA_010120015.1. NCBI lineage: Eukaryota > Metazoa > Chordata > Mammalia > Rodentia > Muridae > Rhombomys > Rhombomys opimus. The sequence continues at coordinate 20,073 of REGO01001652.1, read as the reverse complement.
ACCCTAGCCCTAACCCTAAACCTAGCCCAAACCCTGACCCTAGCCCTAGCCCTAGCTATAACCCTATCCCTTGTTTAGCCCACACCCTAGCCCTAACCTTAACCCTAGCCCTAAACCTAGACCAAGCAATAACCCTAACCCTCGCCCTTATACTAACCATAACACTAGTCTGAGCCCTAACACTAACCCTAGGTCTACACCAAAACCTAAACCTAGCCTTAGCCGACACCCTAGCCCTAACGATAATCCTAGCCCTACCTCTAACCCTAACCCTAAACCTAATACTAAAACCAACCCACACCCTAGCTCTAACCCTAAACCTGACCCTAATCCTAACCCTCACCCTAGACCTAACCTTAACCCTAGCCCTAGCCGTAACCTGAACCCTAGTCTTAGACCTAACCCTAGCCCTAACCCTAAACTTAGACCTAGCCCTAACCCTAGCCCTAACCCTAACCCTAAAACTAACCCTAACCAACCCTAGCCCTTACCCTTACCCTAACCCTAAACCTAACCCTAGCCCAAGCCCTAACTCTAGCCCTAGGGCTAACCCTAACCCTAGCCTTAGACCTAACCCTAGCCCTAAACCTAACCCTAGCCCTAGCCCTAACAGTAACCCTAACCCTAAACCTAGCCCTAGCTCTAAACCTAACACTAGACTTAAACCACACAGTAGCCCTAACCCTAACTGTAGACTTAACCCTAACCCTAGCCCAACCCCTTACCTTAAACCTAATCCTAGGCCTAACCCTAATCCTAACCCTAGCCCGTGCCCTAACCCTATCCCTAGCCTTAGCCCTAACCCTAACCCTAGCCTCAAACCTAGCCCTAGTGCTAGCCCTAACCCTAACCCTAGACTTAGCCCTAGCCCTATTCCTAAACCTAAACCTAAATATAGCCCTACCCCTAACCATAACCCTAGACCTAGCCCTAACCCTAAACCTAGGCCTAACTCTAACTCTATTCCTAACCCTAGACCTAACACTAACCCTAACCCTAGCCCTTATACTAACCCTAACCATAACTCTAGCCCTAAACCTAAACCTAAATCTAACCTTAATCCTAAACCTAACCCTACCATAACCCTAACCCTAAACCTAACCCTAACCCCAAACCTAGCCCTAAACCTAGCCCTAAGCCTAACCGTAGACTTAGTCCTAACCCTAGCTCGAACCCTAACCCTAATCTAACCCTACCCCTAACCTAACTTCAACCCCTAACCCTAAGCCTAACAGTAAGCCCTAATTTTGACCCTAAACCCTAACCCTTACCCCTAAGCCTCACCCTAACTCAAACCCTACCCCTAATCTCTAGCCCTAACCTTAATCCTAAACCTAACACTAACCTAATCCTAATCCTAACCCTAACCCTAACCCTAATCCCTAACCCTAACCCCAAACCCAAAGCTAACTGTTGGTGGTGGTGATTTATATTTACTAATGATTATCTTTTAGTTAAGCTTGCTGTTAATCCTAAACAGTTGTATAATCAAATCACCACACAGAGACTGGGATTATTTAGTTAACCTTGAACACAATGCTGGGCAATAGTTACTCCCTCCCAAACCTCCAAGCCCTCATAGTTTCCTAACATTTAGATTTCCCACATTATACTTCCTTTTAGTGATATCTTAGGTCTAGTCCATCTCTCCACCTTGTTACCAGATCTCTCCTCCAGCTCTGCTCCAAGATCTCCTTGCCCTATCTCCTCCCCACTCATTTCTTGCCCTCTGGCTCCTACCAGTGATATATCGCACTCTACAACACAGGAACAATGTACCATCAAAGGAACAGAAACGCAAAGAACTACGTTGTGAACTAAATCACATGTGTGTCGCTCGATCAATTAGGAATACAGGAAATCTGAAACGTGATATCTCGCACTGTGCAGCACAAAAACAAGTTTCCAATGAAAGAACAGAAACGCAAAGCACCACGTTGTAAAGTAATTCAGATACGAGTCGCCTGCTCAATTAGGATGACAGGAAAACTGAAAAGTGATATATCGAACTCTACAGCACAGAAACAAGTTACCATCAAAAGAAAAGAAACGCAAAGCACAATGTTGTAAACTAAATCACATGTGTGTCGCTAACTCAATTAGGAATACAAGAAAACTGAAAAATAACACTCTACAGCACAGAAACAAGTTTTCAGCAAAAGAACAGAAACACAAAGCACAATGTTTAAAACTAAATCACATGTTTGCTGCTCGCTCAAATAGGAATACAGGAAAACTGAAAAGTGGTATCTCACACTATACGACACAGAAACAAGTTTCCAACAAAAGTAGAGAAAGGCAAAGCACTACTTTGTAAAATAAATCACATGAGTGACGCTCACTCAATTAGGTATACAGGAAAACTGAAAAGTGATATCTCACACTATATGGCACAGAAAGAAGTTTCCAACGAAAGAACAGAAACTCAAAGCACGACATTGTAAACTAAATCACATGTGTGTTGCCCGCTCAATTGGGAATTCACGAAAACTGAAAAGTGATCTCTCACAGTGTACAGCACAGAAACAAGTTTCCAACAAAAGAATAGAAACGAAAAGCACAATGTGGTAAACAAATTCACATGCGTGTCGCCCGCTCAATTAAAATAACAGGAAAACTGAAAAGTGATATATCGCACTCTACAGCACAGAAACAAGTTACCATCAAAAGAATAGAAACACAAAGCACTACATTGTGAACTAAATCACATGTGTGTCACTTGCTCAATTAGGAATACAGGAAAACTGAAAAGTGATATCTTGCACTGGACAGCACAGAAACAAGTTTCCAACGAAAGACAGAAAGGCAAAGAACAACGTTGTAAACTAAATCACATGTGTGTCACTCGATCAATTAGGATAACAGGAAAACTGAAAAGTGATATATTGCACTCTACAGCACAGAAACAAGTTACCATCAAAAGAATAGACGCAAAGCACTACGTTGTGAAGGAAATCACATGTGTGTCACTCACTCAATTAGACATAGAGGAAAACTGAAAAGTCATATCCGGCACTGGACAACACAAAAACAAGTTTACAACGACAAAACATCAATGCAAAGCACAGCATTATAAACTAATTCACATTAGTGTCGCCTGCTCAATTAGGATAAGAGTAAGACTGAAAAGTGATATAGCACACTCTACAGCACAGAAACAAGTTACCATGAAAAGAACAGTAATGCAAAGCACTACGTTGTGAACTAAATCACATGTGTGTCACTCGATCAATTAGGAATAAAAGAAAACTGAAAAGTGATATCTCGCACTGTACAGCACAGAAACATGTTTCCAATGAAAGAACAGAAAAAAAAGCACAAAGTTGTAAACTAATTCACATACATGTCGCCCAATAAATACACTAACAGGAAAACTGAAAAGTGATATATTGCACTCTACAGCACAGAAACAAGTTACTATCAAAAGAACAAAAATGGAAAGAACAATGTTGTAAACTAAATCACATATGTGTCGCTCGCTCAATTATGAATACAGGAATACTGAAAAGTGATATCTTGCACTATACGGCACAAAAACAAGTTTCCAACAAAAGAAGAGAAACGCAAAACCCTAAGTTGTAAACTAAATCACATGTGTGTCGCCCGTTCTATTGAAAATTCAGGAAAACTGAAAAGTAATATCTCACAGTGTACAGCACAGAAACAAGTTTCCAATGTAAGAACAGAAACGAAGGCACAAAGTTGCAAACAAACTCACATACGTGTAGCCCGCTCAATTAGAATAACAGGAAAAATGAAAAGTGATATATATCGTTCTCTACAGCACAGAAACAAGTTAGCATCAAAAGTATAGAAAGGCAAAGCAGTACATTGTAAACTAAATCACATGTGTGTCACTCGCAGAATTAGGAATAAAGGAAAACTAAAAAGTGATATGTGGCACTGTACAGCACAGAAACTAGTTTCCAATGAAAGAACATCAACGCAGGAAAACTGAAAAGAGATGTATCGCACTCTACAGCACAGAAACAAGTTACCATCAAAAGAGCAGAAACGGAAAGCACAATGTTGTAAACTAAATCACATGTGTGTCGCTCGCTCAATTAGGAATACAGGAAAACTGAAAAGTGACCTTAGCCTTGCCCTAAACCTAACTTTAGCCCTAACCCTAACCCTAAACCTAACCCTGATCCTAACCCTAACAATAAACCTAACCCTAGCCCTAGTTCTCATCCAAACCCTAACCCTAACCCTAGCCTTAGAACTAACCCCAGCCCTAAACTAAACCCTAGCCCTAGCACTAGCCCTAGCCCTAACCCTAAACTTAGCATTAGCCTTAGCCCTAAACCTAACCCTAACCCTAGACCTAGCCCAATACCTAAGGCTAATGCTAACCCTAGCCCTAGCCCTAAACCTAACCCTATCCCTAACCCTAACACTAGCCTTAACCCTAAACCTACCCCTAGACCTAACCCTAACACTAGCCCTAAACCTAACCCTAAAACTAACCGGAACCCTAGCCCTAATCCTGAGAGGAGCAGTAGCCGTAGCCATAGCCCTAACCCTAACAATAGCCTTAGACCTAACACTAGCTCTAACTCTAATAATAGCCCTAGCCATAACCCTAACCCTAAGCCTAGCCAGACCCCTTACTTTAACCCTAACCCTAACCTTAACGATAACCCTAGCTATAAACCTAACCCTAAACCTAACACTAAGCCTAGCCCTAAATCTAAACCTAGACCTAACCCTTACCCTAGGTTTAGACCTAACCCTATACCTAAACCTAAACATAGGCCTAGCCTTAGCCCTAAACCAAAACCTAGCCCTAAACCTAACCCTAGATTTAGACCTAAACCTAAACCTAACCCTTAACCTAACCCTACCCTAGAGCTAACCCTAACCCAAGCCCTAACCCTAATCCTAAACTTAACCCTAACACTAGCCTTATCCTTAACCCTAGCCCTAGACCTAACCCTAACCCTTGCCATAACCCTAAGCCTAAACTTAACCCTAACCCTAACCCTAAACCTAGCCCTAGACCTAATACTAACCCTAACCTTAGACCTAACCCTAACCCTAACCCTAGCTTTATCATAGCCCAAAACTTAACCCTAACATTAGCCCTAACCTAAACCTCACCCTAACCCTAAACATAACACTAGCCCTAGACCTAGGCCTCCCCCTAGCCCTAGCCCTAGCCCTAACACTAACCCTAGCCTTAGACCTATGCCTAACCCTAGCCCTTAATCCAAACATAAACCTAACCCTAACCTTAGCCCTAAATCTGACCCTAACCCTATGCCTAGAACTAACCCACAACCTTGTTTTAGGAATAACCCTAACCCTAACCCTAGACATAACCCTAAACCTAGACCTAGCCCTAACCCTAACCCTAGCCCTAGCTTTAACCTTAACCCTGGCCTAACCCAAGACCTAGGTCTAACCCTATACCTAGCCCTAGCCCTAGCCCTAGCCCAAGCCCTAACCCTAAAACAAGCCCAAACCTTAACCCTAGCCCTAGACCTATTCCTAACCCTAGCCTTAACCATAACGCTAAACCTAAACCTAAACCTAACCCTAGCCCTAACCCTGACCCTAGCCCTAGCCCTAGCCCTAGCCCTAGCCCTAACCCTAGCCCTAACCCTAACCGAGCACTAACACTAACACTAGCCCTAACCCTAGCATTACACCTAACCCTAGCCCTAACCTTAACATTAACCCTAGCCCTAACGATAACCCTAGCCCTGGCCCTAACACTAAACCAAGCCTTACACCACACCCTAGCCCAAACCCTAAACCTAACCATAAACCTTGCCCTAACACTAAACCTAACCCTAGCCCGACCACTTACGTTAAACCCTAACCTTAGGCCTAACCCTCACCCAAGCCATACCCATAATCCTAACCCTAACTCTAGCCCTAACCCTAACCCTAGCAGTAGATCTAACCCTAAACCTAAACTTAGACCTAACCTAGCTCTAGCCCTAACCCTAGCGCTAGCCCTGGCACTAAACTTAGCATTAGGCCTAACCCTAGCCCTAACCCTAACCCTAGCCCTAGCCCTAACCCTAACTGTAAACCTTGCCCTAGCCCTAACCTAACCCTAGCCTTAGACCTAACCCTAGCCCCAACCCTAACTTTAGCCCTAGCCCTAACCCTAAACCTAGCAGTAACCCTAACACTAACCCTCACCCTAACCCTAACCCTGACTCTAACCCTAACTCTAAACCTAAACCTAGGCTTAGCCCAAACCCCAACCCTAACCCTAGACCTGTCCCCAGGCCTAACCCTAAACCTAACCCTAACCCTAGCCCTAACCATAATCCTAGCCTTAGACCTAACCCTAGCTCTAAACCTAACACAAGCCCTAGCCCTAACCCTAACCCTAAACCTAGTCCTAGCCCTAAAGTTAACCCTAGTCTTAGACCTGACCCTAGCCCCAAACCTAAACTTAGCCCTAGCCCTAACCCTAACCCTAGCCCTAACCCTAACCCTAACCCTAACCCTGACTCTAACCCTAACTGTAAACCTAACCCTAGGCCTAACACTAACCCTAACCCTAACCCTAAACCTAACCCTAGCCCTAGCCCTAAACCTAACCCTAAACCTAGCCCTAGCTCTAACCATAATCCTAGCCTTAGACCTAACCCTAGCCCTAAACCTAACCCTAGCCCTAGACTTAACTCTAACCATAAACCTAACCCTAACCCTAACCCTAACCCTAAACCTAACCTTATCCCTAACCCTAACACTAGGCCCAGCCCTAACCCTAACCCTAGCCTTAGCTCACACGCTAGCCCTAATCTTAACCCTAGCCTTACCCTAACCCTAACCCTAAGCCTAAACCTAACTCTAGCTCTACCGTTAACCTTAGCCCTAGCACTAACCCTAACCCTAGCCCTAACCCCAACCCTAACCTTGACCCTAACCCTAACACTAAACCTAACCCTAGCCCTAGCCCTAACCCCAACCATAACCCTAACCCTAACCGTAACCCAACATCTTACCTTAACCCTAACCGTAGGCCTAACCCTCATCCTAGTTTTAGACCTAACCCTAGCCCTGACTCTAAACTTAGCCTTAGCCCTAACTCCAGGCCTAATCCTAAACCTAACGCTAGCCCTAGCCCTAACAGTAGACCTAACACTAACCCTAACCCTAGCCCTAGCCCTAGCCCTAGCCCTAGGCCTAACCCTAACCCTAACCCTAGCCCTAATCCAGACTCTAGCCCTCGCCCTAGCCCTAAACCTAAGTGTAGTTAAAGACATAACCCTAACCCTAACCGTAGCCCTAAACCTAAGCCTAAACCTAGCCAGACCTCTTACCTTAACCCTAACCCTAATACTAACCCTAACCATAATCCTAGCCCTAGCCCTAACCTTAGCCTTAGAACAAACCCTAGCCCTAACCCTAACCCTATTCCTAGACAAAACCATAACCCTAGCCCTAACCCTAACCCTAAACCTAAACCTAGCCCTAGCCCTAACACTAACCCTAACCCTAGCCCTGCCCAAGACCTAACCCTAACCCTAGCCTTAGTGCTATCCCTAGTCCTAACCCTAACCCTAGCACAAACCCTAAACATAGCCCTAACCGTAACCTTAAACCTAACCCTAACCCTAAACCTAACACTAACCCTAAACCTAACACTAACCCTAGCCCTAAACCTAGCCCTAATCCTAACCTTAGCCTTACCCTTAACCCTAAACCTAAACCTAGCCCTAGAGCAAACCCTAAACCTAGCCCTAACCCTAACCCTAACCCTAACCCGAGACCTGAGCCTAGACATAACCCTGACCCTAGCTCTAATCCTAGCCCTAGCCCTAACCCTAAGCCTAGCCTTAGACCTAACCCTAGCCCTAGCCGTCACCCTAGCCCTAGCCCTAAAACTAACCCTAAACCTAACCCTAACCCTAGCACTAACCCTAACCTTAGTCTTAGCCCTAACGCCAACCCTAACCCTAACCTTAGCCTTAGCCCTAACCCTAGCCCTAACCCTAACCCTAATCCTAACACAAGCCCTAGCCCACTACCTAAAGCTAAGGTTAAACCTATCCCTATCCCTAAACTTAACCCTATCGCTAACCCTAACAGTAGCCCTAACCCTAACACTAGCCCTAACCCTAAACCTAGCCCTATACCTAACCCTAACCCTAGCCCTAAACCTAACCATAAACCTAGCTCGAACCCTAGCTCTAACTCTGACCTGAGCTCTACCCCTATTCCTAACCCTAACCCTAGCCCTAGACAAACCCTAGGCCTAACCCTAACAATAGCGCTAGCCCTAACAATAACCCTAAACCTAGCCTTAGCCCACACCCTAGCCCTAAGCTTAACCCTAGCCCTAGCCCTAACGCTAAACCTAAACATAACCTAAACCTAACCCTAACTCTAACCCTAGACATAAGTCTAACCCTAGCCCTAACCCTAACCCGAACCCTAGCCTTATACCTAACCCTAGGCCTCAGCCTAACCTTAGCCCTAGCCCTAACCCTTACCCTAGCCCTAACCCTAACAATAAACCTAACCCTTGCCCTATCACAAATCCTAACCCTAACCCAGTACTTGCCCTAACCTTAGCCTTAGACCTAAGACTACCCCTAAACCTATCCCTAGCCCTAGCCCTAAACCTAACCCTAAACCTAGCCCTAACCCTAACCCTAACCCTATCCGGAACCTTACCTTAACCCTACCCCTAGGCCTAACCCTAAACCTAGGCCTAACCCTAGACTTAGGCCTACCCCTACCTCTAGCCCTATCCCTATCCCTAACCCTAACACTAGCCCTAACCTTAACCATAGCCCTGAACCTAACCCTAACCCTAGTGCTAACCCTAATCCTAACCCTAGCCCTAATCCGGACTCTAGCCCTGGCCCTAGCCCTAAACCTAAAGCTAGTTAAAGACATAACCCTAACCCTAACCCTAACCCTAGCCCTAAACCTAAGCCTAACCCTAGCCAGACTTCTTACCTTAACCCTAAACTTAATACTACTCCTAACCCTGACGCTAATCCTAGCCCTAGCCCTAACCTTAGCCTTAGACCAAACCCTAGCCCTAACCCTAGTCCTAGACAAAACAGTAACCCTAGCCCTAACCCTAACCCTAAACCTAACCCTATCCCAAGGCTAACACTAACCCTAACCCTAACCCTAATCCTAAACATAGCCCTAACCTGAATTCAAAGCCTAAATCTAGCCCTAACCCTACCAATAGCCCTAACCATAACCCTAAACCTAACCCTAACCCTAGCCCTAACCATAACCCTAACCCTAACCCTAACCCTAGCCCTAACCCTAACCCTAACCCTAAACCTAACCCGAGCCCTAAGCCTAGGCATAACCCTGACCCTAGCTGTAATCCTAGCCCTATCCCTAACCCTAACCCTAGCCTTAGACCTAACCCTAGCCCTAGCCCTAAACCTAACCCTAAAACTAACCCTAAACCTAGCGCTAACCCTAACCTTAGCCTTAGCCCTAACCCCAACCCTAACCCTAACCTTAGACTTAGCCCTAACGCTAGTCCTAACCTAACGCTAATCCTAACACTAGCCCTAGCCCAAGACCTAATGCTAACGCTAACCCTATCCCTATCCCTAACACTAACCCTATCTCTAACCCTAACCCTAACACTAGCCCTAACTCTAAACCTAGCCCTAGACCTAACCATAAAACTACCTCGAACCCTAGCTCTAACCCTGACCCGAGCTCTACCCCTATTCCTAACCCTAACCCTAGCCCTAGACATAACCCTAGGCCTAACCCTAACAATAGCACTAGCTCTAACGCTAACCCTAACCCTAACCCTAGCCTTACCCCACATGTAGCCCTAACCTTAACCCTAGTCCTAGCCCTAATGCTAAACTTAACCTAACCTAACCCTAACCCTAACCCTAACCATAGAAACAAGTCTATCCCTAGCCCTAACCCCAACCTGAACCCTAGCCGTAGACCTAATCCTAGCCCTAAGCCTAACCTTAGCCCTAGCCCTAACCCTTACCCTAGCCCTAACCCTAACAATAAACCTAACACTAGCCCTATTCATCATCCTAAACTTAACCCTAGCGCTTGCCCTAACCCTAGCCTTAGACCTAACCCTAGCCCTAAACCTAGCCCTAGCCCTAGCCCTAGCCCTAACCCTATACCTAACCCTAACCCTAGCCCTAACCTTAACCCTAACCCTAGCCTGACCCCATAACTTAACCCTACCCCTAGACTTAACCCTAACTCTAGCGCTAACACTAGTAATAAACCTAAGACTAGCCCTAGCCCTAGTCCTGACCCTAAACTTAGTCTTAGCCCTAACCCTAACCCTAACCCTAACCCTAAAACTAGCCCTAACCCTAACCCTAGCCTTAGCCCTAGACCTAACCCTAGCCCTAACCCTAACCTTAGTCCTAGCACTAAACCTAAACTTAGCCCTAACCCTAGCCCTAAACCTAAACCTGAACATAACCCTAGCCCTAACCTTAACCCTAAATCTAACCATAACCCTAGCCCTAACGCTAAACCTCACCCTAGCCCTAGCCCTAACCCTAGATCAATCCCTTACCCTAACCCTATTTCTAACTCTAACCATAGCCCTAGACCTAACCCTAAACCTAGCACTAAACCAAACCCTAAACCTAACCCGAACCCTAGCCCTAACTCTGACCCAGGCCCTAACCCTAGCCCTAACCCTAACCCTAGCCTGACCCATTACCTTAACCCTTACCCTAACCCTAACGCTAACTCTAGCCATAAACCTAACCTTAACGCTAGCACTAATCCTAACCCTAACCCTAGCCCTAAACATAGCCTTAACCCTAACCTTAGACTTATCCTTAGCCCTAACCCTAGCTCTAAACCTAAACCTAGTCCTAACCCTAACCCTAGTTTTAGACCTAACCCTAGCCATAACCATTAACCTAGCCGTAGCCCTAGCCCTAGCCCTATCCCTAAACCTAAACCTAGCACTAAACCTAAACCTAACCTTAGTTTTGACCTAACCCTTGACCTAACCCTAAACATAGCCCTAGCTCTAAACCTAGCCTTAGACCTAAACCTAACCATAAACCTAACCCTAACCCTAACCCTAGCCCTAACCCTAACCCTGAAACTAACCCTATCCCTAGGAAAACACTAACCCTAACCCTATCCCTAATCCTAAACCTAGCCCTAACCTGAATTCAAAGCCTAAACCTAGCCCTAACCCTAACAATAGCCCCAACCATAACCCTAAACCTAACCCTAACCCTAGCCCTAGACCTAACCCTAACCCTAGCCCTAAACCTAACTCTAACCCTAGCCTTAAACTAAGACCTAAACCTAACCCTAGCCCAAACCCTAACCCTAGCCCTAACCATAACCCTAAACCTAACCCTAACCCTTGTCCTAACCCTAACCCTAACCCTAAACCTAACCCTGACCCTTACCCTAAACGTAACCCTAGCCCTAAACCTAGCCCCAACCCTAACCCTAAACGTAACCCTAGCCCTAACTCTAACCGTGGCCCTAGACCTAACCCTAACCCTACATCTAACCCTAACCCTAAACCTAACCCTAACCCTAGCCCTAACGCTGTCCCAGCCCTAGACCTAGCCCTAAACCTAACACTAGCCTTAGACCTAACACTATCCCTAACCCTAATCCTAGCCCTAGCCCTAATCCTAACCCTAACCCTAGGCCTTACCATAGTCCTGACCCTAACCATAGTCCTACACCTAACCCTAACCTAGCCCTAACCGTAAAACTAGCCCCAACCCTAAACCTAAACCTAACTCGACAGCTTAGCTTAACCCTAACCCTAGCCCTAAACCTAACCCTAACCTGAACCCTAGCTGGACCCCTTACCTCAATCCTAACCCTAGGCCTAACCCTAGTCCTAGCCCTAACCCTAGCACTAAACCTTACCCATACCCAAACCCTAACCCGAGCCCTAACCCTAAACATAACCCTAGCCTTAGAGCTAAACCTAGCCCTAAACCTAACATTAACCCTAACCCAAGTTGTAAACCTCACTCTATCCCTAACTCTAGTCTTAGACCTAACCAAGCCCTAACGTTAATATTAGCCTTAGCCCTAACCCTAACCCTAGCCCTAGCACTAACCCTAACCCTAGCATTAGACCAAACCCTAGCCCTAAACTTAACCCTAGCCCTCACCCTAACCCTAACCCTAACCCTAAACCTTACCCTAACCCTAAACCTAATCCTAGCCCTAAACCTAGCCCTAACCCTAACCTTAGCCTTAACCTAGCCCTAACCCTAACCCTAAACCTAAACCTAGCTCTAGCCCTAGCCCTAAACCTAAACCTAGCCCTAACCCTAACCCTAGTTTTAGACCTAACCCTAGACCTAACCCTAACCCTATCCCTAGTCCTAAACCACACCCTAGCCCTAAACCTAACCTTAACACTAAACCTAACCCTAACCCTAGCCCTATCCCTAAACCTAACACTATCCCTAATCCTAAAACTAGACCTAACCCGAATTCTAACCCTAAACCTAGCCCTAACCCTAAACCTAGCCCTAGCCCTAACCCTAGCCTTAGCCCAAACCCTAGACCTAACCCTAACCCTAGCCTTAAACCTAATCCTAGCCCTAATCTAATGCTAAACCTAACCCAAATCCTAACCCTAAACCTAGTCCTAGCCCTAACCCTAACCCTAACCCTAAACTTAACCCTAAACCTAAACACGACTGTAACCCTAACCCTAGCCCTAAACCTAACCCGAAACTTAACCCAAACCCTAGCCCTAACCCTAAACCATAGCGTTAGCCCAAACCCTAGGCCTAACCCTTACTCTAGCACTAGCCCTAACCTTAAACCTAACCCTAGCCCAACCCATTACCTTAACCCTTATCATAGGCCAATCCGTAAGTATAATCCTAGCCCTAACCCTAACCTTAGACCTAACTTAAGCCCTAGTCCTAGCCCTAACCTTAGCCCACCCCATAGACCTAACCTTAACCCTAGACTTAGCCCTAAACCTAACACTTAACCCAACATTAAACCTATCCCCAAGCCTAGCCCTAACCCTAACCTTAGCCTTAGCCCTAATCCTAGCCCAAACCCTAACCGTAACCCTAAACCTAACCCTAGACCTAGCAATTACCCAAACCCTAGACTTAGCCCTAACCCTAAAAATAACCCTATCCCTAATGCTAGTACTATTCGTAACCATAACCCTAGACCTAGCCCTACCCCTAGCCCTAGACCTAGCCCTAACCATAACCCTAACCCTTATCCTAACCCTGACACTAGCCTTAACCCTAAAAATAGCCCTAGACCTAACCCTTAACCTCGCCCTAAACCTAAACCTAGCCCTTGATCTAACCCTGACCCTAGCCTTAGTCCACACCCTAACCCTAACCTCAACCCTAACCCTAGCCCTAACCCTAACCTTAGCGGTAGCCCTAACCCTAACCCTAACCCTAGCAGTAGCCCTAACCCTTACCCTAGCACTAGCCTTACCTTAAAAGTAACCCTAGCCCAACCCCTTACCTTAACCCTAATCCTAGGCCCAATCCTAATCCTAATCCTAGCCCTAACCCTAACCTTAGACCTAACTTTAGCCCTAACCTAATCCTAGC
>REGO01001651.1:2929-25242 GCA_010120015.1 Rhombomys opimus | reverse complement strand
TCCACATCCCTCGGCCATGGCAGGGTTGGTTTGTTTGTTTTGTTGGATGCCGCTCAAGCCTAGCCCCTCCCAGATTCACCTCCCCAGTGGTGGTTGCTGTTGTTGCTCAGTGAGAGCTGAACCAGCTGCCAGCAGCAGGGAGCAATGCTTGTGAATTGTGGCTACTGTCTCTGGGAGTAGACAGTAGCCAGATTTGTTATGCTAAGTCAGCTCCCTTTGTAGTAGGCTGTCTTTTGCTTGTGGGCATGTTTAAGAGTCTCTCTTACTGAGACAGTATTTGACCCAGGAGTTTTAGGTTTTAAGTTTGGGTTGGATTGCTGAAAGCTTATTCCCCCAACCAAACTATGATGAAGTATGATTTAAAGTATGATTTAAAGTATGATTTAAATTCACATAAATTTTATGTGAATACATAAAATTAGTTGGGTACCATTTGTTGTTGAAAATAAAAAGGTGGATTACATGATTACTATTATTAGCCCTATAATTATTGCGGTGGTATTATTTAACCTACTATCACGAATGATAAGACACAGACACCTGTAAGACTTTATAATTGCCTTATTGACCTTATTTCCCTGGCAGATATTTCTACCCACGTTGTGTAAATAACCTCATCATTCACCACCTAACCCCCATCCAATGCCATCCACCTTAACCATTCCTCTCTGGTCTACCGTCCATCCATAATCCCAAAACACTTGCTTGTACTCTTCATCTGGGCCTTTTCACACCATTATTGGAGTCCTTCCTCCCAGGCCACATGTTTTCTTCTCCACACTAACCCATTCTAGAGACCTCCTCCATCTTCTCTTCCTGTCTGCTGCCTGTGATTCTCTAGAAACCAGGGAACCTTAGCCATGCCTTCCCCTTGCCTAGGTATAGGCTATTTTATCAACCAATCAGGTATAATGTGTTAGGCAGGTCTATAGAAGGATAGGTGTATCCAGGCAGTAACCAGATCTTGAAGGCCAGTAACTATCATCAATATACAAGCATCAAGCCAAACCCAACACATATACATGGAATTTATTAGAATAACTCGTATGCTGTGACCCTGTGAATCCAACAATGGCTGGCTGTGAACAAAAAGTCTAAGAATACAATAGTTACTCAATTCCATTAGGCTAGTCTTCAGTATACACTGGCATCCCAAACATGTGGGCTCTAATGCCAGAGAAGGAATGGACTTGCTAGCAAGGCAAAAGCAACCAGGAAAAGATCAAAGTTTTCCTTTTTCCATGTCCTTATATAGACTTCCAGAAGAAGGTGTGCCCCAGATTAAAGGTGCATCCTTCTGCCTCAAGATCCAGATTAAAGGCATGTGTCTTCCTATCTCAAAGAACTGGATTAGAAATGGATCTACCTACTTCAAATTGAGCAAAAGTCTCTCACAAGTGTGTCCTCCATTTTTGAATTTTAGTTCATTTTAGGTGTAGACAAGCTAACAAACCAACAATAGCCATCAACAATATAGTATGCACTTTTAATCCCAGTGCTGAGAAGCCAGAGATAGGCAGACTCCTGAGGACTACTGAGCAGCCAGCCTACCCTACCTGATCAGTCCCAGGCCAATGGAGGACCCATCCCAAAAGAAGAAAAATGTTGATAGCTCCTGGAGAATGATATCTATGTTTTTCCTGTGACCTTCAGGCGTGTGCATACACATACACTCACAGGGGCAGAAACGCTTATAAAAAGAAACAAGTTATGCAGAGAAAGAAGTGTGTGATTGCCCAGCATGAGTGATATCACAGGATGAGTTAGTCGTCACAGTAAAGGATACGCCTTTCTTCTTGGTATAATCAAAGTATCCTTAATTTGGTCTGTGGTGGAATAAACCATGACTTTGTAAACAGGTGTAACCCCTTGAAATGTGGACTCCAAATCAGAGAATTGGACTTATTGTATGTGAGTTTCATCCCCCAAAAGCTATCTGAATTAAAAGCACTATAACATTGAACCTAAAATAGCCTATAAACTATGGATGCTACCTATGACTAAAAACACATTCATGGATTCTCCGTTTGCTTATTTCTTCACTCACAGGGAGACACTTTTTCAACTTCTATAAAAAATAATACTGAGAGCAGAGAAAGGTTCTGCAACATTGTTCATCGCTACCTTCTGGCTTTCCCATAATCCCCTGCTATTTCTTTTATATCTTACATAGGGCAACTGACCTTTGGCCACAAACTCATTGCAATCCTGGCTTTCCTCTCTAATAACTAAATTAAAGGGTAGAGCATCTTTTCACTCACTCCCCACTACTCCTGCCTTCACTATGACCATCTTCTTCTTCAAATTCCTCATAATTAAATTCATCCTCACCTTCTCTTTCCACACCCTAACCCCGTGTTTAACTCAGGCTTGGAATATCATGAAGCTACTGCCGCCGAGGACTGAAGTGAGCCTTGAGGTAGCCACACACATAAATTCCAAACCAAGAGACAGGAATCTGGAGACCATCTCCATTCAGTCAACAACATAAACACTGAAGAGACAGAAGATCTGATGCAAAGCTCACCCACATTTAGAGTCACTATGCATCATTCTAATATTGAATGCTTTAGATTCTACTTCATACCCCATTCTTTGGGTAAAATTAATGCTAATGCCTTCCTGAAAAAAAATGATTTTATTATGTTCCCCTATAAGAACAGGAGCTTCTGACATTTGCTCTAGTCAAAATCTATTGATGATTATTCTCATTCTTGGACTGCAAGAAATCTATACAGACCAAGTACTGTCACGGAAACAAAAGAAGATGTATTCTCTGCACTCTAAGTTCTTCAATAAGTGAGTGGCTGCATCTTTGAGCATTTGGGGCTGATATCAGATACAAATTACTCAATTTTAATATAAGGAGATGCTGTCCAGACAGGCAATATATCCCACATAACCAGTGAAATGAAATAAACTGACGTCTACCTGGTGTCAGCACTCTGAGCAACAAAAAGCTGATCCAACAGATGATTCAAGAATAAGGATGTTTCATTGGATGAGACTGGCTCCTGCTGCTGTTGTCCCTGGTTTTTCTATTTCCTTTCTTCCTGGGCCTTAGGCCAGGAGCCTGGAAGAGCAGAGAAACAAAATCTGCTTAGCATACCATCCCTCCAAGCTGTACAGAATCTGCTGCAATGACAGGTCAGAAATGAGCTGACTCCAACCTTAGAAAGATGGGTCACAGCTCACTTCATTCTTCAAATCTCAGTCAAGGAAGATCAGAAAATACAGGCTTTGGGTTTTTCAGTTTCTCCCAATATTGTACAGGCCAGTTTTGATTCATTGCATCAGAATATTAAAAAAAAAAACACCTCACTTCATACACACACATACATCAATATATAAATTACATATACGTATATATTACTATGCTTGTATTATGCACACTATTAACAAATACAAATCTAGAAATTGCAAAAGGAAATATTGAGATAAGATGAGCAGCAGCTAGCAAAATCAGAACTGTGTTCCTCTCACTGGAAATGATGCAATGATAATACGACAGCTCTTTTGTTTTTTCTTGTTTTGTTTTGTTGGCATTTTGCTTTTCAGAGTATTGTTTCCTTAGTCAGTCAAAACCGGCCTCAAATTTGGAATCACCCTGACTCCCAAGTGTGAGGTTGCAGGCATGTACCAGCATGCTCAGCTCTTATTTTTTCCTTTTATTATAACCTCCAAAAGTTGGACTCTACTAGGCAAATGTTCTACCACCAACCCACATCCAAAGACTGTCCTAAAATATTGTCAGTTTCCATTTAAAATTAGAGACCAGATCTATAATTGAGAGTGCAATCACCAATTTACCATGTTGTAAACATGAAATACATGGTTGTCCAACATATCAAGTCAAGGTACTAGTCAATATGATAATTGCCTATGAATAAATCTTAATGTCATTCTAATTAGTTTACAATTATATTTTTTTGAAAGAGAGGTTACAGCTTTTTCTATATGCATCTCAGTGAGTCAGCCTGAGCACCTTACAATATACTGACCTCATTCTGAAGACCCCTGCTTTAGAGGTCAACTTAACTATAAAGCAATAACTAGGTACAGTAAAACCTTAGAACCAAAGTATTCATGTGCCATTAGAAGTGGATTTTCTTACATGCTGCCCAAAGTAAAATGGCTTAAACCAAATAGATGTGTGTTGCCTTCTCAAATAAATAAATTTGGATGTACAATACTGTGTTTTCCTACTTCTGTCTTACTACCCAATCATCCCCACGTGAGTTTTTTCTTGATGACTCAAGATGAATGATTGAGGTCTAGACATTGTTTCTGAATTCTTTCCAGCACTAAAGAAAAACCAACAAGGAAGGACAACTGCTCATAAATTTTATCTTTTACTTTGGTAGCATTTCTACACCACGGATGATGAAAGTCCATATGAAAAAAAATCTTTTTGTGAAAAAAAGCTAAAACCTTCTCCCACAATGCATAAAGAAGTATAAGCATATATGCATATATTCATGGGGAAGTGGAAGGTTTGTAGCTTTTCAGTCACATGTTATCTTATGGATAACATTAGGAACAAGCACCTGATGGCAAAACCTAAGCCTGCAAAGACTGTTGAGTTCACATGCTATACAGACCATCCTGTCTCCTCAAAAGTGTAGTTACAAGCCGCGTCTGAAATGCCAGTCCAAGAGAAAGCAATGGAAGTTACTCTGGCTGCTGTAGTTTGAGAATTACAAGATTGCATCACAGCAGAAAACTCTTTTCTATAACTAACCTTATTTGCTTTCTTGGGTACCCAGCTTTGGTTTGATGAGATCCTTTCCAATTTTGCTTATATAAAAATTAGCAGGTGGGAGTCAAGCCAGAAATGAATTGTTACCTATGAGAGTGTGGAGGAGAACAGTGGGCAGAGTCAGGTTGGAAAGGAAAAACAACATTAAAAAAAGAGGGGGCTCCCAGGCAACACTAGCGTGAAGGGGCTATGTCAGAAATGATCTTCAACTATTTGCCATAAGCATGTGAAATATGAATCCCCTCCCTCCTCTTCCCTCCTTCAGTATTTTGTTCATGTGCATTTCTTATGACCTACTCTTCATAAGAAACTTAAAGTTCAGTGGTTTTTTTTTACAGTTGACATTTTTTTAGTCACTTGTAAGACAGATTCATAGAGCCAGAAATTAAAAGATAAGGAAGAAGCAACATCAAGATGACAAGAATAATGTGAAAATAAATAGACACCATCACATTCTCCTTAAAGTCAAATTTAAATATGATCACATAAAGCTGATGAAGGATTTTTTTCTTACCCTCCTTATTCTTTCTAATAGAACTTCGAATTAAATATAGATCTACTTACATGACTGGATACATTTTTAAATGCACTTCAAAATTTACACTGAATATTTTGTTTAAGGTTGGATAGATTCACTGCTTTGTAAAATCTTTAGAGTTCATGTAATTTAATGTAATGTAGTTTAAAACATAGAGAAGGAAACTGCCTATAAATAAAATAAAATCTGACTAGCAAGACTCGGTGGCCCACACCTATAATCCCAGCACAGAATCTGAGGCAGGAGAATCGCTGTGAGTTCAGGGCCATACTGTATAGGCCTCTCTCACAGAAACAGTGCAAAACAGAAACTATTACTGAACAAAGCAGCAGCATCAGGACATGTGAGGAGAGAAAGAACGCTGGTTCTGTCAGAACAGGGCAGCTTCCTTACTTCAGAAGCAGGGGCAGGCAGCACCACACCACTGGACTAAAGACTCTAAGATGAACTACTCTGTACAAAATTAAAAGGTATCCTGTCAGGAGGAGTCACTTCTAAAACAGGTAAAATTCGAGTTCAGCTCATACAGGCTGACGTTGTGGCAAATGATTCAACGACTCAGGAGCCGTGGATATGCAGACACAGGCAAGCTGACATAGCTTCTATGCAGCAGCATACCTCTACCAGAGACTGGTCATGTGACCTAGGGCAAGCCAATTAGATATAAGTAGAAAAAATGCGTTGGTAACTTTGGTAACCTTTGAGTAAAGGGTTATCAAAGAATGACTTGTGAGTGCAATGCACACTTTGCTTTTTTTTTTCTTTCTCCTTTGAAGTTAAAAACTACAACCACTGTCATAACCACGACAGTAAAAACTACTAAAAGCTGAAAATAATGAAGACAGAAGGAGCCTCAAACACAGAGATATGTTTGAGCTTCCTCATGTTATGAACTTATAAATATGTAAGAGGAAAAAGAAAAAGAAAATCCTCACTTGTGGAAAGTATAGTTGATTTTCTTTTCTGCTGCTGAGAGATGATTGGATCAATAAGTGGATCAGATGGGAACTGGCACCTAAAATTTGGGTATTGCAAATAACCTAAAATAAAGAGTTGCTGAGTGGCGGATATAACAAAACAGAACCCAGACATTAACAAGACTGACACCATATTAAAGGTACTATTTTGACCTTAAAACCAAGCATGTTCCCTATATTTGCCTACAAAATGGAAACACAGACCTAGTCCATAGTTCCAGTAAAGTCCCAAGTAAAAAGTCCCTAAATCTACTAACCTTGCTTTTCAGCTTCAGTAGTTCCATTTTTAACTAACTAAAGTGTGCCAACCAGGATGTGGTGTGTGTGTGTGTGTGTGTGTGTGTGTGTGTGTGTGTGTGTGTAAGAGACAAATAGCTATAAGACCTGAGGCTACATGACCTTGGCAAGCTCCCCATACAGCTGCTGGCCAGCAATAAAGACTTTCTTTTCAGCTTTAAGACTGTCAGTATGGTAGTCTCTGGTGGGCTTACCTCAAATTCACCACAAACCCCTGGTATTCTAGACTGCCATGCATGGGTCTTTATTAAGTATAAGAAGAACAGTTAAGAAAAAACATGGCTCAAATGACTCTAGGCCTCTGTGTGCTGCCCCTACACATGATATAGCATTAAAGTGGTTGGGACATTTTAGAAATGAGAATATGCTAGTTAGCTCTAGCAGTTTTCTACCAGAGTTTTTAAAGCTGGAGCAAGCTATGCAGAACCATTAAGTATAGCAGCATCACACACAACCTTCAGGAAGAAATCTGTACGAAGAGTCTCCATTTAGGATTCTTTTTTTTTCTCCATTTATTTATTTATTTATTCAGTTTACAACATGACCACAGCCTTCACCCTCCTCTCCTTCCAGTCCACACACACACACACACACACACACACACACACACACACACATTTTTCTCCCCCTTCCCCCATTGATGGGCAAAAAGGCCAGTTGATTCTCTCCCCTGGTCTGAAGCTACCACAAGTTGGGAGGTGCCTTGTTAGAAAAATGATTTTTGTGACCCAGGGTTTGCTGACACATATTACATATGAACAAAGTGCTGTGCAGTGGTTGGAGGCATATGTCCAAATTCAAGTCATCACGTTCTCAGTACCACCTGATGTAAGCAGATCTCTAAAGTATGCCGTTGCATGTACAAATGACTGAAAGCAACAGGAGAGAGCACAACTGCCCAGAGAGAAAAAGCAGTTCTCCGTCAACCAGGAGAGAAAACTATTACAAATTTTCAGTTTGAAGCAATGATTCAAAATTCAGGAACAATTATTTCCAGACTGCATTTTTCTATCCACCCAAAGGTTTAGTGAGTAACATATGTTTCAAGATATTTCTTTCACATTCTTGTTTAGGGGATCATAAAATTGAAAAATAAATAAATAAAACTGTACCATGAGGTCAAAATAAATGTCTGTAAGGTAGCAAAGTCAAAATAAATGTGGTAAAGTGTGCGTGTGTAAATTAAGAGATTGCATCAGATTTGTAAACATGGAAGTTTAATCTCCTGTTCTCTTTCCCTGGAAGTGCATGCTGCATACATGAACAGAAATTATGCAGCTGGTTTCCTCTTGTTTGAAGTAAAAATTATTGATACTTCAGTCTCGACTCCTTAGTCTTAGATGTACTTTCTTCTTGCATCAACAGACATAAGATTCACATTGGCTTTGACCACTCTGTTTCACATAAGCTAGCAATGCAAAACTTTAGCTCAACATATATTTTTCAGTGATATTTGAGACAGGGGTAAGGGAAAAACATGGTAAATTATGCCTTAAAGCTTCTTGGAAAAAAAATGACAAATATCAGTCATTTCAAGTCCCATTTTATTGTCAAAAAAAAGTTACATAACCAAGGCTGAGTTCAGATGAGCAGAGGAAAATAATCCTACCAATAAAGCCAGAGTAAAAGAAATTGTATTTTTTTTGTTCAGAGCTAGTGAGTGACACATATGTTTCAAGATATTTCTTCCACATTCTTGTTAGGGGATCATAAAATTGAAAAATAAATAAATAAAACTGCACCATGAGGTCAAAATAAATGTCTGTAAAGTAGCAAAGGTTATAATCATTTATTATAGATGTCAGAAGATATTTGAAACAACTATAGCAACTGAGAGAGTTTCTTTAGAGGCCATCAGAGTGGAAAGACCTTCACAGAATGTTCCTCCCTTCAGAATTCTCTTGAATGGAGTAAATATTAGTGCTGTCAGTCACCCTAGGAAACAGCAAATCATGAGCAGAATATGTGTCCTTAGAGGGTAAGAAACACTAGACATATGTCAGGATAGAGCTTGGGCCACAGACTAGAAAAAGAATGGGTCATATTTCTTTTTTTTTCTATGTAATGGGGTTTGGGAAATGTGGACTCCCATGTGACAATGGAACTTTTCTACTCATGCTGTGGGTCTCTGTTGAAATGTCATTTGGTCAAACATCTAAGCTGCAAACTTTATCCAGCATGGCACCTCCATTGTTCTCTTCTGTTTCGTGTACTTTATCTTCACAGCACTTGTCACCACCTTTCATGCCTCATCTTTTTCTGTATTTCTACTCACTAGAAGGAAAACAACGTAGGAAGGAATTTTTGATATGTTCTCAGGTACTAGAAGAATGTTTAACATGCAGTATCCTCTCATTAAACATTTGTTAACAGACAGGTGGCTGCAGAGAGCTCCATTCAGCAGTTAGTGGAAAGGCTAGCTTTATCCCTGAGAAGAATGTTGCATGGTTGGTCTCTTCCCTGAGCACGTGGACCCTTGCTTCACCCATATTGAACATCCCACTATAAGAATTTCTCCAGTGAGATCTTTCTGGTAACCCCATGCTTTCACCAGGGCCTCATTAAATTTCCTGTGGGTCCAAAACAGTCTTCTTTGTCTTAGCTTGTCTTGGTCAATCTTAGCTAAGGAATTTATTCAACTCATATATACCCATAAGCGTAATGTAGACATATCTGTAAATTACGTGTAGTCAGATGTATTTAATGGCTTCTCCCTCCTTAAGAAATGGCTGAGTTGAAACTGGGTCGGTGGCAGGATTGCCTCAGTCTTTTGCCCCCTCTCAACAGTTTTTCTAAAATGCACCCTTCAACCCTCTGTTACGGCAACAGTGAGAGTACCATTCCAGGATCCTGAACTCACCTAAGTGCTGCTACTAATTTCCTTCTGGTTCTCGTTACATTCCCTGCATTGTATAGGTTAAATCTAAGCTCCCTGACATCAGGAACCACCCTGCCCAGTTTTCTGCTGGACGTCCACCGCATGCCTCGTGACTCTATCACCCTCCATCAAATAAAAATCAATGTGCAGAATGGATGGACTAATTAATGAGTGAAGCGGAACTGCCATAACCTAAAGAAACTTGTGGTCAAGTCAGGAACCATCTACACCATGAGCAAGTAGCTTCCTTGTGAACATGTAATACATTTCAGACGTGTGAGGATGCTGCTGACGTGTTACGTACATTTACATAAATGAATTATTGAGTTAAAGGAAGTTGTCTTGAAACCATTGTATTTCCTCAGTTAGTGAGCACTAAAAATACTATTTCTCCGAGTAGCACCTGAAAACTGCACCAGTGCTCTGATTGTTTCTAAAGATCCTTATATTTATTGACGTTGAAAATGAGTGAGCTAGAAAAAGATGCAATTAAATTCAATTTAAAAAGGTTTGATACAGGCTGAAAATATTCCAGCTCCATTAAGTAAGCATATGCAATTTACATAAAATTAATTTGGTCACAATTCTGATTCACTTAGTATCAGTGGAGAATCAGATTCGTGTTAGTTCCTCCCATTGACTGTAAATTTCACTTCCTTTGGAAGGGAGTCTAGCCAAGGCAGGACAAGTAAATATCATACCGCGGCATAGGTGGCAATCTTGTTTGCCCCTCAAACACTGACATTCAAACACACACTGGCAGACTTATGAATCATTTCACTTATGCTAAAACCAAACACAAACTCCTAAACCTTTTGCTCTGTAGTGAAAGATAAAGTGGTGATCTTTAAGGTTTTCTTTTAGGGTGTAATTTTTATGACTTTCTGAAAGGCGTAGGCTAATTTTACTGTTGCTCAAAGGAGTATGTTAATTAAATCAACTTTATGTGGTCAATCTAAATTATTAGAAAATCTGTGAAAATAACCATATATTATTCATGCCCAATTATTCTTGCCTTCATAAGAACAAGACCAAGAGATCTTTTTCAGAGAGAGAGAAAAATACTTCTATTTCAGTGGGCTTCTACTTTTGTAAGTGAAATGGGTGGTTAGAGTAATTGTGAGGCCCAGATTGGAGTCATGTGACCTAAGATTGAAACCTACTTTTCTGTCACTTATGACAAATAACTAACCATCCAGAATCAATGGCAAAAGCATTTACTAGCACCCTGAGAGAAGGCTGTCTGGAGAGGACCAGTGTCATATGAGTTACTGAACAAATCGCCCACAGTCTCTGGGATCATTTCCTCTCTATACAGTGGAAGCCTCAATACTTACTTCACAGAATTTAGCCATGTACCTGGCACTTGGAAAAAGATAAGTAAATGTCACCTTCCTACCTACCCATCAAATACAGTTTGACCTTGTCTAGATGTGGTTTGATTGAAATATCTTCCCCAGAATAATCTTTCATATTTGGGCTATGGGCCATTTTTGCTACTTTGGGACTTTGGAATGAGTAATGAGCATTTTTTAAAAATTTCTCTGGCGTTATAAATGCTTAGTGCTTGGTTCAAATCTGGTGGAAATGTGAGTTCAATCCCCAGAGCCTACATGGTAGGAGGAGAGAACTGGCTCTTACAAGCTGTTCTCTGATCTTCACACACATGCACTGGCACACAGGCTCCCAAACACAAATGTTTGCACGACACACACACACACACGTAAAAATTTCTTAAAGAGAGAAAGAAGTTGTTTGAGGAGCTTTTATGTAGAAGCCTCATATTGTGATGTAAGACCTTCTCCAAGAATCTATATAAAATCTTTACATTTTTTTCTAATTGTACATTTATGTCTCATAGAAAGAGGTGTGATGTAATAGGCATAGAAAAATGCACTTTGCACTGAAGAAGTATGTAGAATTTGAAAAATATTGACTGAGCTTTTTTTGTAATTATCTCAATGTAAATGGAGAACCATAGAATCCACTTCAAAAGCAAACATGTATGATTTTATAACTAGAGGTCTCTAGTTACTAACCACTCTATCCCTCCTTGTCTCTGTCTTTCTCTGTATCTCTCACATACATTTTCATTTCAAGAATTCTCCATCAAAGCCCATAAATCTACACGTTCAGGAAGTTGAATGCTAAATACTTACTGAGACAATCGTCCATCCCAAGATACTTTTGAAATTGCTCTACTGAGGTCCAAAAATTTGAAGCTAGCTCTAGAGCCTCAAAAATCACACAAAAGAATCAAGTAAGTGAAATCCTTCTGCACAAGGCTCTGGGCAGATGCTGCTCATGGGAAAATCAATCTGAATTCTAACCGCGGGATAGAAATGGAAAATAATAGAGCAAATTCTC
The DNA here is from genome assembly GCA_010120015.1 of Rhombomys opimus. Classification (NCBI taxonomy): domain Eukaryota; kingdom Metazoa; phylum Chordata; class Mammalia; order Rodentia; family Muridae; genus Rhombomys; species Rhombomys opimus. Next base: position 13,426 of record REGO01001651.1, on the reverse strand, counting down.
CCTGGAGGAGAAAACTTTTGATCCCACCACCTGTAAAATGCTATTGCTGTGTTCATTAGATTCGAATTTTTCCTACTCTAAAAGTCCTGACTCTAAACAGTAGATGAGGAAGCCAGCTTTGTCACACTCTTGAGGTCCCCCTTTCTTGTGCTATTTGCAGTCCAATGAGCATCTTTAATACGGGAATGTACTTGGGTGAATTAAGAATAGATGCAGCTTTGTTTTGATCCAGGGGCTTCTCGTTTGCTCTTTTTCTAAACCCACATCTTTACACTGCTGCATTTGTTGGAGCTCTCCAGCATTTATACTCATTCAATCAATAGCTACCAGTTCTTCAACTCAAGAAAATAGATTACTAAAGACAGTTAATAAGTAATAAAAAGTGAAGAGTATTAGAGAATTTAAAGACAAGGAAGCTAGCACGCTCAGTCTCTTAACTATGCTTTAAAAGCCAGTCATCTTACCAGAACTGGCAACTCTGATGTCATTGGCATCAGAGTAAATTCATAATAGAATTAGATGAGAAGGGACAGGACAATAGAGAATTTCAGAAGAAAATAAAACATTCTGGACTAGGGAGGTGGTTCAGCAGGTAAGCGTACTTTCTGTACAAAGATAAGGCCTGGGTCTCTCTAGTGTGCATGTAAGAAGCCAATGAGCATCCTATGCAGTTCTACAATCCCAGGGTTGAGTGAGCAGAGACAGTCAGATCACTGGTGCTCGCTGGCTGCCAGCCTTATCTCCAGGTTCAGGGAGACAACCTGTCCCAAGAGAACAAGGCAAAAAGTGATAAAGCAGAACACTAGATATGCTCTTCTGGCTTCTGCAAGCTCCCATGGGCATGGCCCTATGCATGCGTGCACACACGCTACACACATACACACACACACACACACACACACATTTGCATACCACCACATAAACACACAAACATACAGATACATACCTGTGAAAAAATATAATATTTTCCCCAGATACCTAGATTTGCTTAATATTTTTATGTCTGTCATAAAATCTACAAATTGATAATTCTACAGTTTGATTCTTAATAAAAGTTAGTAATGCACATACAAAATATTTATAAACATATTAGATAAAAATAGTAGGGACCTTCATTTTATCATTGTGTTCAGTGAGTGATAACGCAGAAGACAGGTTGTCTCACTTGAAACATTAAAGAAAGCTTCCCACGTTTTACAGGGGCCCGTCCATTACTGTCTGTTCTCAAAGCAGAGTTTGTGTCTCATATGCTTGCACTAGTTGCTTGTTTTATTGATTGATAGGTGCATAATGCGCCAGATAATTATGCATATGGCATATTCAATTACGCTGAGTTATTTCCCATTCACTGTCTGCAATTGGGGTTTCCTAATTACCCCATTTAAAAACATAGCTGTATTTCCATAAATGTGTTGTTCTCATCACACAACTTCAAAATTAGGTGACTGGTAACTACTGAGCACAGGATGACTGGGTACATACCTAATATCAACTTCTCTAGTAAAAGAAAAAATGTATGCATATTAAAATGACTATATAAAATTTATGCTTAGCCACCTTAAATTGAAAAAGTAAACTGATTATGCAAGAACTAAGGAGGTCATGTCTGCATATTCCGTGGATGTACACATTGAATCAACACTCATCGTCAGGGTCACCGATCAAAACCAGCTGCGTGCTATTCCATCCAAACAAAGACTTCCAGACAACACAAAGTACAATATGCTTTCATCATCTACTCAAATGTTCTGACTCTTGTAATGAGTCTATGATTTAACGCAAGCTTGGAGTTGAAGGATGTCTAAGGAATTATAGTTACACCTGCTTCTCTCATGTCTGGTCTTCACGATACCTAGCAGAACTTAAATATAGGCTTGTGCTTACTGGGGTGTTTTAGTGAGGAACCGTGACCGTTTGCTCTGTTTTATGGCCATTGACCGTAGACAGCTCTGACAGACTACCCTTCCCCATTCTATTTAGCTTTCTTGAAAAACTAAATAAAAATCTCTGTAAGTGGGGCATGGATACTGTGAGCGAGTAGACTATTTACATGACATATTTGTTCTAGGTCACATTGTCTACACAGCAAAGTAAAAGCCTCGTATCTTCTCAGAATACCATTGTAATGGAAATTTGAGAATCTACCATGTAGTTCCTGCCTCTCTGTTGGTTTCTACTCTTATCTAGTCCCATCTTATATCTAATTTAGCCTCTCCTGACTTCCATTTGCCCAGCCCCCTACCACTGTCCATCCTTCTCCACCATTTCCTATGTGCTGATTATATAAATGGCATTATCATTATTTCATTGATCTCAGAAGAATTGGTTCACTAATCCCTTATACCCTTCACAGATACCTATTTCTTGATTTTTTTTTCCTGTGATATTTTCCCTTCATTGAGGACACAGTAAATAAGAACTAAAAACCACAGCATAACAATCATTAGCAGGATGTTTTTTACAGTACTGTCTAAGTATAAATTGGTGTGCTCGTTATAAAAAATAATGTGAATTCCAAAAAGTTTTTAATGATACTTTCTTATTCAGAAATGCTATTTGGGTGGTTTTCTGATGAAAATTTTGTATCTGAAAGAAGTTCATGCTTATGATTGCATCATTCCCAATAGCTAAGACCAAGAGGGAATCAAAGTCACTTTTCTAATCACTGAGATAAAAATAACTGAAAGAAAGAAACACCCAAAAGGGAATGGATTTATCTTGGCTCACAAACGGAGGGCATGCCAGCCACCATGGTGAAGAGGTCATGGTGGATCTCATGGAGGGTCACCCTGTGGCAAGCAGACAGGAGACTGCTTGCTGATATTTAGCAGATTTGTGACTATATGGGTAGGAATGAGGGTGGGCTATAGTTTTCAGTGCTCACCTTCCATCAATCAAGCCCCATCTTTTAAGGGTTCTAAAACTTCCCAGAGCTGTATCACATCCTGGAGACCAAGGGTTCACATAGACGGGCCTTTCGGGACATTTTGTGAATGCTCAAATAATCATTGTAGGCACACACTCACTGATAAAGAAAATATGGTACCATATCTACAGTCGAATATCATTTTTCCACCATAAATTCTAATGAAAAGCTATCATAAATGACCCATAAAGACAGTCATCGTGTTAAGCAAAACAAAACAAAACAAAAGACAAATACTCTAAATTCTTATGGAAATCAAAAGAGTTAAAATCACCGAAGCAGAGAATATCAGTGGTTGCCTCGGCCAGGGGAATGGTGTAAATGGTGATGCTTTGAGTGAAAGATACAGACTTTGACTTACATTAGTAAGTAACTTCTGGGATTCTATCGCACGATGCCTATCACAGCTCCTCTTCTGTTTCTGTGCAAAACGCTATGATGTAAAGCAACTTGGGGGGGGGGCAGAGGTGTATTTTAGCTCACAGTTTCAGGTTGCAGCCTACAACAGCGGAAACTCACATTGACATGAGCTCGGGGCAGCCAGGCATAGCCCAGCCACAGTCAAGAAGAGAGAGAGAAGGAATATATGCTGTTTAGCCGTCAGCCAGCGTCACTACTCTTGTGCAGTCCAGGGTGCTCCTCACTTTTAGGATTGGACTTCTGACGTCGACGAGGATAACCAAGCCAGTCTTCTCACAGAAGGGTCTGCCCCACTGAGACCTTTCTCAGGTACTTCGACGTTGTATAAAATTGACAATTAAAACTAACCATCTCAATGATTATTGCTTACTTGAAACTTGCTAAGAGTATAAGTTGCCACACATACACAAAAGGGGTACTTGTGATGGATTGGTTATTAATATCATTATGACAATTATTAGAATATGAATATGTATGTAATAAACCATGCACATCTATAGAAAAATGTTACTTAAATATATGCAAAGTTATTTCTTGGTTATGCATTAATAAAACCGGGGAACAAAGAGAAACTTGTGGGTTACACTGATGATAGTTACAAATGCCACCTCAGGCTCCTTGGGCTAAGGGAGGTATGCAGAAGATAAGACCTAATAGATGGAGCCAAATTCCAAGCCCATTAATTCATGGTGCTGAGAAAAAGGGGATAAATTAATGCATTAAGGAGTCATCATTGCTGTGGCTTAGCTCCACCATTTTGTTAATCTGCTAAGTACCAGGTCCACAGTACCCACTTGAAATGGCCCTTGGGATCAGCTGTGTCCATGCCCTGGATTTCTAGTCAAGTCACAATGCTAAACATCAGGTATTGAGCAATTTCTACTTTCTGTTTTGTCTTTAAAGAAGGCCCTGAAAGGAACTGAGGTTTTTACTTGTTTTGTAACTTTCCAAGCAATTCTATTCCGTTCCCCAGGCACAAAGGTATGTAACTCATTTAACTAATTACCTTTCTCATTGGACTTGGTTGAACTCATTACACTTATTTCAAGATTCTAGATTTCTACCCGGAACACAAATGTCTGCTGAGTGTCTAGATTTTGATAGTTTTTGCAATGGGCTGCATTTCATGGCTCATAATTACTTGAATTAAGGTGATAGTTTTAATATAATAGAAGATATATCCTGTGCCTAATTTGTGCACTTCCTTTGTTTTGGAATGATTTGCACTAATTTGACTTTTTGTTAAAAGCACCCAAAATACGTGTGAAAGTAGAAAATGAAATAGTTAGGAAAAGGAAGGAGATCAATGCGAGCTGGAAGAAGATAAGAGAATGGGAAATGACTATGATCAAAATGTATTATAGGCATGTATGAAAATATATAATTAAATCACTTGTATAATTTTTGTATGCTAATAAAACAGTGCTAAATGAATAAACAAAAAATGTTGGTACCCAGAGTTATAGCTTGAGAAGTATGATTTCCCTCCTCACACAAACATTAGAAGATGAGCCATACAAAAACTGGGAAATATGCTGTATAGACTCAACTCTGTCATGGCTAAAATGACTATAAGTAGACATAAATTAGTTTGTATCCTTGGGACTATATAGCTGTTGATACAAAGCCTTGTGTCATCATGCCTGTCCTTCATGAACTGAAGAAAATCCTAGTCATTATTGGAATCTTCAGGATAACAGATATTAGAACCCAAAACCCCCAATTACTGTACTCACCCTGTGGGAAACGGAAAAGATCTCCCCATCCCACTTCCTTGGAAAGAGATGAAAGATACAAATAGGCCCGGCATTACTGCTGCCTGCAGTGATTGAATGAGAAGGGTTCCATTCAATCCCTTAAGCTCCAGAAGAGCAACCATAAGTGCCCTATACCCAGACACTACTGACATTTTTCAAAGCCAAAGACAATACCAAGGCTACATTTTGAGTCAGGAGGAACCAACGCCTGAGTATCCATCCAACTCTATATCTTACATTCTATTTAAATAAAAATTTCCTTTAAAAAGTCAGGACTGGCAAAAAGTGTTCCTTTCAAACCCTGGACCTGGGGTTAAAGCCACTGATACAAAAGCCTAAACTCGTCACTAAAGACTAAGTGAAGACAACATTTCCGTGCTACAACTCTGGAATTCAAACATCATTTACCTTGTATGACCAAGAGGCATTCCTATATATGTCCTGAAGCTTTAGAACCACAGGTACCAAATCCCAAAGCCCCACAGCCACCAGTCTTTATTCAAGGGACCTAAGAAAGATCATCTCTACCTACTGAATGTCTAAGAGCATGCATAACAGCATTACAAGCCAAAACATCAGCTTATCACACTCTAAGTATTCTAGAGAAGGTCTCTTCCATATATATATATACAGTTTAATGTGGGCTTCAGACTACAGCATTTGATGTCACATCATTTATACTCATTGCCTGGAGATGCAGAGGGTTTCCTTTGAGTATTATCTTCATGAAAGTTAATGCCAGTGCTAGCAGCCCCAATGCCACCCTCAAAAATCACTCCACAGAACAAAAGGAACTTTATCCATGTAGCACCGGTATTCATATCTTATAGCTCCATAATTGTGGTTTCTTATGGCGCAGGCCCACACAGCTCTCACTTGCATCTTAAAAGTCCTAGGGAAGCAGCAACTTGAAACAGATGCTGAGACTCACAGCCAAATGTTTGGCAAAGCACAGGGAGTCTTGTGGAACAGTGGGGGAAGAATTAAAGAACCCTGGGGGCAGAGGTGAGAGGACAGGAGCTACCTAAGAAGACCAAAAGAGTCAACTACCTTAGGCCCAGGTGTTTTCTGGAGACTGAAGCACCAGTCAATGGCCATGCATGGTCTGAACTTACACTTCCTACACATATGTAGCCAATGGGCAGCTTGGTCTTCATGTGGGTTTCCCAGTAAGGGAAGTGGGGTCTGCATCTGACATAGACTCTGCTGCATGCTTTTAGTTCACTTCCCCCTGGCACGACTGTCCTGCCCAGCTACAGTGGAAAAGGTTGCACTGAGTCCTGATGCCACTTGATATGCTGGGGTGGCTTCTTAGGAGGGGCTCCCCTTTTCTGAGGAGTAGGAAGTGGGAGATAGGGGAAGAAGGAAGGAGGATAGGACTGGAGGAGAGGAGGGAAAGATAGATAGATAGATAGATAGATAGATAGATAGATAGATAGATAGATGATAGATAGATAGATGATAGATAGATAGATAGATAGATAGATAGATAGATAGATAGATAGATAGATAGATAGATAGAAGAATCCTAGGGAAATTCTCTATAACCATGTGGCTTTGGGACCACAGTTTCTGATATTACAATGTGAGGATCACCTGGGAATAATGGGAATCTTCCTCATACCATGGCCTCTTCTTCATGATGGCATCAATGCTGAGTGTCTGATGATACGCACTTTTGGAAGCATACATCCACTGTAATGTCATTCAACTATCCTCATGGGTCATTGCAGTCTAGAATATTGAAGCAGCTCATACACAACTACTGACATTTTCACAGCCAAAATATTGTAGAAGTGTAGAGCATAGGGGTTGTACTGAAACTGGGACAGGAAAGAAGAGAGGAGACAGAAAAGGATTGGATTAGGGAACCTGGAGCACACTGAGAGAGAAGGAATTTCAGTTCTCATCAGCACAGAAGGATGATGGCCACGACTGAGGAGATGGAGGCTTATAACCTGTGTCTGATTTTCATACATAGTGTATATGTACTGCATTGCTATCATATAATCCTGACATCCAAATGAATAAATACAAGCAATCTTCATATGCTATTCATGGTAGGGTAACAACAGATAACAATAATAATGTACTATATATTTCAAAAAGAAAAATGCGGCAAGAAAACTTTCATTCCCCAAACCATGATGTTTCAAGCCAGTGTTAAACTTTATTTATAAATTTAATAGCAGTGCTACATTAAGATTTTTATCAACAATCCAGCCAGTATATAAAGCCTATCGCTGTATTCTATTAATATATGAATATCCCTGCAGTAATAACTTGCAATGAACAATGAAATAAGTATATCCTCACATAAAATATTTGGTCCTTCTTACAATGTAATGCAACTAAAACACTATGAGAAAGTGATACAAACGATCATGTTGTTTCCCTACTTAGGTCAACTTTTTCATGTTGTAGTTTTCATATGGCATAAAATGCATCTTGTATTTTATGTTTAAGTTTCAAATTTTTTGAGGAATGTCAAGAACAATGTACTCAATCAGCTTCACAACCTCAATACAATATGACATCTCCATTTCATCAAAAGCTCATTCACACTCCTTTGAGCTTGCCTAATTCCCAGCCAGATTTCTGTCAATCCACACTTATGATGTAGATTAAAATATCTTACAATAATTTTTATCTTTGGAGTTATAATTACTGACTTTCCCTTTCTTCCTGCTAACCCCTCACATCCACCTTGCTTGCTTTCTCTCAAATTCATGACTTCTTTGTTATTACACACATACACATGAACACACACATACACACACAAATACAACCTGCTCAGTCTGTATAATGTTACCTATGTGCTGTGAAGTTCTGCCTCCAAGAAAGAGAAGAAACCTACACCTACACACTCATCAGTGTAACTGACTAAACAAGGCCTGAACAATGATGACACCAATAGACAAAACAGAAAGGAGAAAGCTCACAGGACCTCAACTAAGAACTATAGACAACTGGGGGATGCTGATGGGAGAAATGTTCTTCCTAAATAAAGAGCCCTCCAATTGGTTATCCAATAACAAGTAGTGATCTCTGAGATCATATATATATACAGTTTAATACATTTTAACTTAAACAAATCAAAATATTCAGTTTATACAAGTTTATAGAATGTTGTGTGATGTTTTGATGCATTCATATATTGCAGTGTTTATTTCCTCAAACAGTCACTTCTTTATATGTTAAACATTCAGACTTCATTCCTCCTTTGTGATATATTCAATACATTATCATTACTAATAGTCAAGCTACCATACAACATGTCAGAACTATAAATTACCCTTACCTGTTCTAGAATTTTATGAATGAAATCAGCATAATACTGAGATTCAGACTTGCATGTGGCAGTAATTCATTTCTTTTCTAACTGTCATAAGAGTTGCCACAATTGGTCTATTCATTCTTCGGCTGATAGACACATTGCTGTATTAAAAGGTATATTTTCAAGGAAAATAAAATTTTCAGGCAAACTGGTGGAACTAGAAAATATTATACTAAGTGAGATAAATTAGTTTACCTTACTAAGGTTCAGAAAGACAAATGTCCCATGCTCTCTGTTATCTGCGGATCCTAGCTCCAAATCTTTCGCTGTATACACAACCTAGGGAATCCAGCAAACTTTAAAGGGACCTAGAAGGGGGAAGAGAGGAGCTCTGGAGAGGGAAAGAGGAAGACTATGATAACATGAATGGGAAAATGGGAAAAACTAAGGGACACTTTAACTGAGGAAGGAGAAAGGAGGACAAAACAGGACAGTACATGGAGCCCAACCGGATAATTGTGAATTGATTCCTAATCTCAACAGCACCATGTATTTCCCTATTCATCAAATTATGCCGAGTCCACCTGTCTGTATTCCAAAATCAGAAAGGGTTAATTTCACAGGCCTCAATGGATTTCTATACCATAGAACCCTGAGGTTGGATTTTTCAATGTCCTAAATTCAAGTATATCAGCATCTTTCTTGTGGTTATGTGCATTGTTTCCTGTAACACATTCAACCAAGACTGCTTTGTCTACTCTTTGCCTAGAACTCTGTAATGAAATAAGGAAGGCCTCTGCCCCTGTGGAGCTGACAGTCTAAAGAAGAGACAATGAGGTAAATGTGCCATCAAGCTGTTGTGGAAAATGCAATAAAGGGCAGTTGTGCCTAACTGATTATGTTACCATCAGGTGCTCCATTCAGCCTGGTCCTCCAGGAATGCTTTTCAGAATTGTCCATAAAATGCTGAATGGTTTGTCCACGGGCTCCTGCCCACCATGGATTGAGTCTGTCTCCAAACACCCTCACACAGATGTGGGTATCTGAGGGAATTCTGTGCCTGCAGCAAAAGCCTGAAAACTAAGGCAGCAGTGTAAATTAAAAGCAGTCTGAAGAGATGTACTGGAACCACGTATTGTCGTCATTTAGCACATTCTTCCTGCATTTACACACAATGCAGCTTGCGGCGCTTTGAAAATGCAGAAAACCATGCAAACATCACTTACAATACACTCTGAGCAAACCACTGAGTCCCAGAGAGGCTACACACAAGTGTCACCACTATTGCCATCTGTTAGAACAAGTACAATTGACATGATTTTACTCTGGGCTGGGAAACGTCTTTGAATGTTCATAAGCTAAGGGACTTATCTCACAGCGTTTCTGTGAAGAGTGTTAAGTAATTCATGGAAACACACTTTGCCTAATATAAAACATGTGAATGTTTGCTTTGCAAATTTGTGGGATAGATTAACTTTTTTTTCTTTGTTTTTTTTTAATTTTTTTAATATTAGTTACAGTTTATTAACTTTGTATCCCAGCTATAGCCTGCTCCCTCATTCTTGGAAAGGGGTTGGGATAGATTAACTTTTTATCTGTTCCCAGCCCAAATTATACCCAGGGCATTCATGGGCAGGTAACCTGAGCTGTACAGTCTCAGGCAGATAACCTAAAGGTGTATAGAATGCAGTCAGGCAGGAAACCTAAAGCATATAGAATGTTGTCCTTTGTCTACCTGAAACATCCTTTCCTATGATTTTCAACAGCTTAAAAAAATAGGTGTTTTTCTCTGACACATTTCTTTTTTATTATTTATTACAATTTATTCACTTCATATCCCAGCTGTAGCCCCTTCCAATCTCACTCTCCCTCCCTCTTCTCCCATGTCCCTCTCCAAGTCCATTGATAGGGAGGTCCTCCTCCTCTTCCATCTGAACCTAGCCTATCAGGTCTCATCAGGACTGGCTGCATTGTCTTCCTCTGTGGCCTGGTAAGGCTGCTTCCCCCTTCAGGGGGAGATGATCAAAGAGCCAGTCACTGATTTCATGTCAGAGACAGCCCCTGTTCCCCTTACTAGGATACCCATTTGGACATTGAACTGCCATGGACTACATCTG
>REGO01001650.1:30749-41982 GCA_010120015.1 Rhombomys opimus | reverse complement strand
GGGAGGCCTGGAGAAGGACAGTCAGACAAGAGGAGAGAGGGAGAGAGAGCGGGGGAGAGAGGGAGAGAGAGGGGGGAGAGAGAGAGAGGGAGAGAGAGAGGGAGAGAGAGAGGGAGAGAGAGGGAGAGGGAGAGAGAGGGAGAGAGAGCGGGGGAGAGAGGGAGAGAGAGGGAGAGAGAGAGAAGGACAAAGGGGGAGTGAGGAAGAGAGAGAGGAAGAGAGCGAGGGAGAGGAAAAGAGAAAGAGGAAGAGAGAAGGCTAAAGAGGATGAGGGAGAGAGAGAGGGAGAGAACAAGAGAGGAGAGAGGGAGGGAGAGATGCAGAGAGAGAGGGAGAGAGAAAGAGTGAGGGAGAGAGAGAGGACAGGGAGAGTGAAGGAGAGAGAGGGAGAGAGGGAGAGAAAGACACAGGGAGAGGAAGAAAGAGATGGAGAGAGAGAGAGGGAGGGAGGGAGATGGAGAGAGGAAGAAAGAGTGACAGGGAGCAAGAGAGATAGAGGGAGAGAGAGGAGGAGAGAATGAGAGAGGGATAGAGAGAGATGAAGAGATAGGGAGAAGGGAGGGAGAGGGGAAAGAGGGATAGAGAGAGGGATAGAAAGAGAGGAAGAAAGGAGGAGGGAGAAAGGGTGAGAGAGGGAGAGGCAGCGAGAGAGAGGGAGAGAGAGCAGAAGAGAGGGAGAGTGAGGAAGAGAAAGAGTGAGATGGAGAGAGTGAGGGAGAGAGGGCATAAGAGGTAGACTGGAAGAGAGAGAGGGAGAAAGTGGGAGAGAGATAGAGGGAGAGATGGAGACTGAGGGAAGGAGGGAGAGAGAGAGGGAGAGAAGGAGAGAGGGAGACAGGAGGGAGAGCAAAGCAGAGAGGGAGAAGGAGAGAGAGAGTGGGAGAGAGTAACAGACTGGGAGAGAGGAATAGAGAGAGAGAGAGTGGAGGGAGAGAGAGGGGGACATAGAGGAAGTGATAGAGTGGAAGAGAGAGAGGGAGAGGAGGGAGAGGGAGAGGGAGAGAGAGGGACAAGGAGAGAGAGATTGCAACAGAGAGAGGGAGAGAGGAAGCTAGCAAGGGAGAGGATGAGAGAGAAAGAGAGGGGACAGAGGGAAAGAAAGATAAAGAGGATGAGAGAGGAAGAGAGAGAGTGGAGGGAGAGAGAGAGGAAGAGTGATAGGAAGATAGAGAGGAAGGGAGGGAGGGAGAGAGAGATGAAGAGACAGGGAGGAAGAGAGAGGGAGGGATAGAGAGAGAAGGATAGAGAGAGGGTGAGACATAGGTAGAGGAAGAGAGAGGGGAGTTAGAGGGAGAGAGATAGAAAGGGAGAGAGAGAGAAAAGGAGAGGGAGAGAGAAGAAGGGAGAGGGAGGGAGAAACAGGAAGAGAGAGGGAGATAAAAGAGAGAGGGAGAGAGAGCGGAAGAGAGGAGAGGGAGAGTGAGGAAAAGAGAAGGAGAGAGAGAAAGGAATAGAGAGGGTTAGAGAGAGGAAGACAGATGAAGAGAGAGGGGGAGAGAGAGAGAGGGAATTAGAGAGGGAGAGATAGACAGGAGGGAGACAGGAAGAGAGAGTGGGAGAGAAAGAGGGATAGAGAGGGGGAGAGAGTAGGAGAGGAAGAGAGAGGGAGACAGTGAAAGAGAGAGAGAAGTAGAGAGGGAGAGTGTGAAAGAGTGTGGAGAGAGAAGGACAAAGAGGGGGACTGAGGAAGAGAGAGAGAGTGAGGGAGTGAGAGAGATAGGGAGAAAGAGAGGAAGAGAGAGAGAGAAGGATAGAGAGGATGAGGGAGAGAGAGGAAGAGAAAGAGAGGGAGAGGGAGAGAGGGGTAGAGAGAGGGAGACGGAGAGAGAGGAGATAAAAGAGCGGGAGAGAGAGCGGGAGACTGAGAGCGGAAGAGAGAAGGAGAGAGGAAAAGAGAGGAGAGAGGGAGAGAGAAAGGAATAGAAAGAGGGTTAGACAGAGAGATGAAGAGAGAGGGAGAGAAAGCAGAGATGAAAGAGCAGGAATGAGAGAGAGGGATATAGAGAGAGGGAGAGATAGGGAATTGGAGAGAGAGGGAGACAAAGAACAGAGGGGGAGAGGGAGGAAGCGAGAGTGGAAGAGAAAGGGAGAGAGGAAGAGAGCAAGAGAGGGAGACAGAGAGAGAGGGATAGAGGGAGGGTGAGAGAAAGAGAAGGAGAGAGACAGAGGGAGAGAGAGAGGGAGAAAGCAAGACAGAAAGGGAGAGAGAGAAGAAGAGAGGGAGAGAGCGAGAGGGATACTGAGAGAAAGCGGAAGAGTGAGAGAGAGAGAGAGACATGGGGGAGAGAGACATGGGGGAGAGAGAGAAGGATAGAGAGGATGAGTGAGACAGGAAGAGAGAGAGTGGGAGAGAGGGATAGAGAGAGGGAGAAAGTGGGAGAGGGGGAGATGGAGAGTGAGGGAGAGGGGTAGAGACAGGAAGAGAAGGAGAGAGAGAGGGAGAGACTGAGGGAAAGAGAGGGAGTTAGATAAGAGAGATAGAGGAGAGGAAGAGAGACAGAAACAGAGATAGGGAGAGAGAGGAGGAGAGGAAGAGAGAGAGAGAGGGAGAGAGGGAGAGAGAAGTAGAGAGGGAGAGGGACAGAGAGAGAGAGCAAAGGAGGGAGAGGGGGATAGAGAGGGAGAGAGAGAAGCAGGGAGAGAGAGGAGTGAGAGAGGTAGGGAGACAGAGAAGAGAGAGCGGAGGGAGAGAGGAAGAGAGAGGAGAGACAGGAGGGAGAGAGAGAAGGAGAGAGACAGAGGGAAAGAAACAGGGAGAGTGAGAGGAAGAGAGAGTGAAGGGAGAGGGAAAGAGTGAGAGAGGGAGAGAGATAGGTAGCGAGAGAGAGGAAGACAGGGAGGGAGAGAGAAGGAAAGAGGGAGAGAGGGGGAAGGAAGGATAAAGAGGATGAGAGAGGAAGAGAGAGAGGAAGGAGAGGGAGAGACAGGGATAGAGGGATATAGAGGGACAGAGAGGGAGAGAGCGAGGAAGAGAGAGTGGGAGAGAAAGGGAGAGAAAGAGGGAGAGAGAGGGAGAGAAGATAAAAGAGGGAGAGAGTGAGGGAGAGAGAGAGAAAGGAATAGAAAGAGGGTTAGAGGGAGAGAAAGCAGAAATGAAAGAGCAGGAATGAGAGAAGGATAGAGAGAGAGAGGGAGAGATAGGGAATTGCAGAGAGAGGGAGACAGAGGAAGAGAGAGAGAGACGAGAGAGGGAGGAAGAGAGTGGAAGAGAAAGGGAGAGAGAGAGGACAAGAGAGCAAGAGAGGGAGACAGAGAGGATGAGAGAGAGGGATGGAGGGTGAGAGAGAGAGGAAGAGTGAGAGAGGCAGAGAGAGAGAGGAAGGGAGAGAGGAAGAGAGTGGAGGGAGAGAGAGCAGAAGAGAGAGCAGGAGAGAGGGACAAGTTGAGAAATAGAGAGAGAGGAAGACAGAAGGAGAGAGAGAGGAAGATTGAAAGAAAGAGGGAGGCAGTGAGGAGAGAGGGGGAGATAGAGATAGAGGGAGAGAGAGACAGAAGGTAAAAGAGAGGGAGAGGAAGGGAGAGAGAGGGATGGAAAGAGACAAAGAGGGAGAGAGAGAGGGAGACAGAGGGAGAGAAAGGGAGAGAGACGGAGGGAGAGAGAGGAAGAGAAGTGAGAGAGAAGGAGAGAGTGAAAGAGAGAGGGAGAGATAGACTGAGAGAGATAGAGGAAGAGAGAGAGGAGAGACAGATGGATAGAGAGAGAAAGGAAAGGAAAGGGAGGGAGAGAGAGAGGGAGAGAGGGGGAGAAAGCAAGACAGAGAGGGAGAGTGAGAGAGAGGGATACAGAGAGACAGCAGAAGAGAGAGGGAGAGAAGAGTGAGAAAGAGAATAAGAGTAAGAGAGAGGGAGAGAGAGAGGGAGAGGGTGACAGAGAGGGAGAGAGAGGCGAAGAGAGAGAAGGAGAGAGTGAGAGAGGGATAGAGAGAGAGGAAGAGAGAGAGAGGGAGAAAGAGAGGGAGGGAGAAGAAGAGAAGGAGAGGGAGAGGAAGAGAGGAAAAGAAAGAGATGGAGAGAGAAAAAGGGAGAGAGACAAGTGAGAGAGGGAGGTTGAGAGGGAGAGAGATAGAGGGAGAGGGCAAGAGAGAGGAAAAGAAAGAGAGGGAGAGAGAAGGAGACAGGAAGAGAGAGGGAGAGACAGGGATAGAGAGGAATAGAGAGAGAGAGAGTGGGAGAAGGAGACAGAGAGGAAAAGAGAAATGGAGAGAGAGGGAGAGAGAAAGAGGGAGTGAGAGAGAGGAAGAGAGAAAGAAAGTGGAGAGAGAGAGAAAGGAAGAGAGAGGGAGTGAGAGGGACAAGGAGAGATAGAGAGGGAGAGAGGGCAAGAGAGATGGAGAGAGAGAGGTAGAGAGAGAGAGGAAGAAAGAGAGGCAGAGAGAGATAGAGAGGAAGAGGGAAAGAGAAAGAAGGGAAGGTGAGAGAGGGAGAGAGGGATAGAAAGAGATAGAGAGGAAGAGAGAGAGATGAAGACAAACGGGGAGTGAGAGGGAGTGAGAAAGACAGAGTGGAGGAAGAGAGAGAGGAAGAGAGTGAGAGGGAGAGAGAAAGAGAGAGATGGAGAGAGGGAGAGAGAAAAAGAGTGGGAGAGAGAGAAAGGGGAGAGTGGAGGGAGAGAGAGGGAGAGACATAGCAGGAGAAAGAGAGAGAGATAGGGAGAGAGAGAGAGGGAGAGATGGAGAGAGCAAGAGAGAAGGAGAGAGGAAGAGAGAGAGGGAGAGAGAGGAGTGGGAGAGGGACAGGGATGGAGAGAGGGAGAGCAGGAGAAAGGGAGAGACAGAGGGAGATGGGAGAGAGAGAGAATGAGGGAGAGGGGGAGAAAGAGGAGAGAGGGAGAGAGAGAGGGAGCGAGGAAGAGTGGAAGAGAGAGATAGAGGGAGTGAGGTAGAGGGAGAGAGAGAGTGGGAGAGAGAGAGGGAGAGATAGAGGGAGAGATGGAGAGAGGAACAGAGAGGGAGAGTGAGAGAGGAAGATAGAGTGAGAGAGAGGAGAGAGGCAGAGAGGGAGAGAGAAGAGAGAGGTAGATAGAGAGGGAGAGAGGAAAAGACAGAGAAAGTGGAAGAGAGAGAAGGAAAGAAAGGTAAAGAGGGAGCTAGCGAGGGAGAGAGTAAGAGAGAGAGGGAGAGACAGGAAGAGAGAGGGATAAGGGAGAGAGAGGGAGAGAGACAGAGGGAGGGAGAGAAAAAGAGAGAGAGGAGATAGGGAGAGAGAGGAAAAGAGAGGGAAAGAGGTAGAGAGGGAGCTAGTGAGGGAGAGAGATAGAGAGGGAGAGAGGAAGAGAGAGATGAAGAGAGAAAGAGTGAGAGAGGGAGAAACACAGGGAGAAAGACAGGGAGGGGGAGAGAGGGAAAGGAAGAGAGAGAGGGAGGGGGAGAGAGGGAGAGAGAGATAGATAAAGAGAGAGGGAGAGAGAAAGGGATAAAGAGAGAGAGGAAGACAGAGAGGGAAAGAGAGGGAGAGAGAAAAACAGGGAGAGAGGGAAAGAGAAAGAGAGCGACAGAGAGAGGGAGAAAGAGGGAGAGAGAGATGGAGAGAGAGGAGAGAGGTAGGGTGAGAAGAGAGAGGGAGAGAGAGAGAAAGGGAGAGAGATAGAGGAAGAGAGAGAGTGGAGGGAGAGAGAGAGGGAGATAGAGAGGGAGAGATGGAGAGAGGAACAGAGGGAGAGTGAGAGAGGGAGATAGAGTGAGAGGAGAGAGAGACAGAGAGGGAGAGAGAGAGAGGAAGGGAGTGAGGGAGAGAGAGGGGGAGAGAGAGAGGAAGAGAGGGAGATAGAGGAAGAGAGACAGTGGAGGAAGAGAGAGGGAGAGAGAGAGAGACAAAGAGAGACAGGGAGGGACAGAGAAGGAGAGAGACAGAGGGAAAGAGAAACAGGGAGAGAGGGAGAGAGAGAGGTGAGAGTGAGAGAGAGTGAAGGGAGAGAGGGAGAGAGAGAGGCAGTGAGAGAGAGGGAGAGATAAAGAAAGGTGAGAGGGATAGAAAGAGGAAGAAAGAGAGAGAGAAAGGGAGAGGGAGAGGCAGTGAGAGAGGGATACAGAGAGAGCAGAAGAGAGGAAGAGAGAGAGGAAGATATGGAGAGAGAGGGGAAAAGAATGGGAAGGAGAGAGGGAGAGTGAGAGGAAGAGAAAGAGTGAGATGGAGAGAGTGAGGGAGAGAGAGGGAATAAGAGGTAGACTGGGAGAGAGGGGGAGAGACAGAGGGAGAGACAGAGGAAGAGAGAGAGAGAGGGAGAAAGTGGAAGAGAGAGAGAGAGGGAGAAAGAGAGGGAGAGAGAGAGAGAGGGAGAGAGAGAGTGAGAGAGAGTAACAGACAGAGAGGGAGAGCGTGACAGAGAGAGGGGAGAGAGAGGTATATAGAGAGAGGGAGGACAGAGGGAGGGAGGGAGAGGGAGAGAGAGGAGAGAGGGACAGAGAGAGAGAGAAACAGGGAGAGAGGGAAAGAGGGAGAGAGTGAAAGAGGAAGAGAGATGGAGAGAGAGAGGAAGAGAGAGAGGAGAGGGAGAGAGAGATGAAGAGGGACAGGGAGGGAGAAAGAGGGAGAGAGAAAAGGAGAGAGACAGAGGGAAAGAGAAACAGGGAGAGAGGGAGAGAGAGAGGAGAGAGTGAGGGAGAGAGGAAGAGAGAGAGAAGGATAGAGAGGATGAGGGAGAGAGAGTTAGAGAGAGGAAGAGAAAGAGAGTGGGAGAGAGAGAGGGAGAGAGGGTTAGAGAGAGGGAGACAGAGGGACAGAGAGGAGATAAAAGAGAGGGAGAGAGAGCGGGAGACTGAGAGCGGAAGAGAGAAGGAGAGAGGAAGAGAGAGTGAGGAAAAGAGAGGAGAGAGAGAGGGAGAGAGAAAGGAATAGAAAGAGGGTTAGACAGAGATGAAGAGAGGGAGAGAAAGCAGAGATGAAAGAGCGGGAATGAGAGAGAGGGATATAGAGAGAGGGAGAGATAGGGAATTGGAGAGAGAGAGGGAGACAGAGAGAAGAGAGAGGGGGAGACAGAGGAAGAGAGGGAGGAAGAGAAAGGGGGAGAGAGAGAGGAAGAGAGAGCAAGAGAGGGATAGAGGGAGGGTGAGAGAGAGAGGGAGAGAGACAGAAAGAGAGGGAGAGAGAGGAAGAGGCAGAGAGGGAGATAGGGAGGGAAGGCGAGAGAGAGAGAGAGAGAGCAAGAGAGAGGGAGAGGAGAAGTAGACAGGGAGAGTGAGAGGAGAGAGAGAGTGGAAGAGAGAGGAAGAGGGTGAAAGAGTGTGGAGAGAGAGAGAGAGAGAGGGAGCGAGCCCCTCAGGGGCTCTATCAAGAGCTCTGCCCCGGCCACGCCCCCAGCCTCTTACTGGGATATTCCAGGAAGAGAGAGAGAGGGAGAGAGAGATGAAGACAGAGGGAGAGAGGAATAGAGAGAGGAAGCGAGAGGAATAGAGAGAGAGTTAGACAGAGAGGGAGAGAGAGTGGGAGGAGACAGAAAAAAATGGAGAGGGAGAGAGAAAGAGGGAGAGAGGAAGAGAGAGTTGAGGGAGAGGGGAAGAGATAGGGAGAGAGAGAGAGAGAAAGAGGGAAAGGGGAAGAGAGGGAGAGAAAGAGAGGGAGAGAGGAAGGGAGAAAGTGGAGAGAGAGAGAACAGAAGAGAGAGCAGGAGAGAGAGGGACAAGTTGAGAGATAGAGAGAGAGAGGTAGAGACAGAGCAAGAGAGAGAGAAGGAGGGAGAGAGGAAGAGAGAAGGAGAGAGAGGGGGAGAGGAAGGGAGAGAGAGAGACAAAGAGAGAGAGAGAGGGAGGGAGAGAGAAGAGAGGTGGAGAGAGAGGAAAAGAGAGAGAGTGGAAGAGAGAGAGGGAAAGAAAGGTAGAGAGGGAGCTAGCAAGGGAGAGAAAGAGAGGGAGAGAGAGGGAGAGACAGAGGAAGAGAGGGAGAGAAAGGGAGAGAGGAGAGAGGGAGAGAGTGGAAGAGAGAGAGGGAAAGAAAGAGGTAGAGAGAGAGGGAGAGAGGAAGAGAGAGAGGAAGAGAGAGATGAAGAGAGAAAGAGCGAGAGAGGGAGAGAGAAACACAGGGAGAGAGACAGGGAGGAGGAGAGAGGGAAAGGGAGAGAGAGAGGGAGAGAGAGAGGGATAGGGAGAGAGATAGAAAGGGATAAAGAGAGAGATGAAGACAGGGAGGGAGAGAGAGGGAGAGAGAGGAAAACAGGTAGAGAGGGAAAGAGAGAGAGTGACAGAGAGAGAGGGAGAGAGAGTGAGGAAGAGAGAAAGAGGGGGAGAGAGAGGAGTGAGAGAGGTAGGGTGAGAGAGAAGGAGAGAGAAGAGAGAGGGAGAGAGAGAAAGGGAGATAGAGGGAGAGATAGAGGGAGAAGGAGAGATGGAGAGAGGAACAGAGAGAGGGAGAGGGAGAGAGGGAAATAGAGTGAGAGAGGAGAGAGAGGCAGAGAGAGGGAGGGAGAGAGTGAGAAGGACAGAGAGGGAGAAAGAGGGGGAGAGAGAGAGAGGAAGAGGTAGAGAGAAGAGAGAGGGAGAGAGATAGTGAGGGAGAGAGATAGAGGAAGAGAGAAAGAAAGAGAGGGAGAGAGATAGACAGGGAGGGAGAGGAAGAGAGGGAGAGAGAGAAGGAGAGAGACAGAGGGAAAGAGAAACAGGGAGAGAGGGATAGGGAGAGAGGTGAGAGTGAGTGAGAGAGGAAGAGAGAGAGAAGAGAGAGAGGGAGAGAAGAGAGAGGAGTGAGAGAGGGAGAGAGAGATAGAGAGAGGAAGAGAGAGAGGAGAGAGGGGGAGAGAGAGAGTGAAAGAGGGAGAGAGAGGTAGAGAGAGAGGGAATGAGAGAGAGTGTGTGAGAGGGAGAGAGAGATGGAGATAGAGGGACAGAGGGGGAGAGAGAGGGATAGAGAGAGTGAGAGAGAAAGAGAGAGGGAGGGAGAGAGAAAAAGGGAGAGAGAGGTATAGAGAGAGGGAGGGAAGGAGAGAGAGATGGAGAGAGGGAGAGAGACAGAGGGAGAGGGAGAGAGATAGAGACAGAGATAGAGGGAGAGAGAGAGGGAGAGAGGAGCGAGAAAGAGGTAGAGAGATTGGGAGAGGGAGAGAGAGACAGGGAGAGAGAGGTAGAGAGATTGGGAGAGAGGGAGAGAGACAGAGGGAGAGAGAGGGAGAGAGATTGGGAGAGAGAGAGGGAGAAGAAGAGATAGAGGGAGAGAGAGGGAGAGTGAGTGAGAGAGAGGAAGAGAAAAGAAGAAAGAGAGGAAGAGAGGGAGAGAGAGGGAGAAAGCAAGACAGAGAGGGAGAGAGAGAAGGAGAGAGGGAGAGAGCTAGAGAGGGATACTGAGAAAGAGCAGAAGAGAGAATGAGAGAGAAAGGGAGAGGAAGATAGAGAGGAAGAGAGAGAGAGGGAGAGAGAGAGGAGGAAGAGGGAGAGAGATGGTGAGAGAGAGAATGAGAGAGAGGGATAGAAATAGGATTTGAGAGAGATAGAGAGAGAGGGAAAGAGAGAGGGAGAGACGGATAGAGGGATATAGAGGGACAGAGGGAGAGAGATAGAGAGAGGGAGAGAGAGAAAAGAGAGGAGAGAGGGAGAGTTAGGGAGAGCGAGAGAGGGATACTGAGAGAGAGTGTGTAAGAGAGAGGGAGAGAGAGGAAGAGAGAAGGGGAGAGAGGGAGAGAGAGAGAGGGATACAGAGGAATGAAAGAGGGAGAGGGACAGAGATGGAGAGAGGGATAGAGAGAGAGAGCGAGAGACAGGGATAGAGGGATATAGAGGGACAGAGAGGGAGAGAGTGAGTGAGAGAGAGAGGGGAACAAAGACAGAGAGGGAGAGAGAAAGGAAGAGAAAGAGTGGAGAGAGTGAAAGAGGGAGAGAGAGATGGAGAGAGATTGAGAGAGAGGGAGAGAGAGATGGAGAGAGAGAGAGGGAGAGAGGGAGAGAGGGAATGAGAGAGAGAGGGAGAGAGGGAGGGAGAAAGGGAATGAGAGAGAGAGTGGAGAGAGAGAGATAGAGGGAGAGAGAGACAGAGAGGGAGAGAGAGAGAGGGAGAGTGAGGGAGATCTGACTCTTCTCTTGGGGGAGAGTTCACGCCGCCCGGAGGGTTCGAGGGGGAAACACGGAACCTCATTTTATTTCCTGTTTGTTTATTTCCTCGTTTCATTTCCTGTTTGTTTATTTCCTCGTTTCATTTCCTGTTTGTTTATTTCCTCCTTTTATTTCCTGTTTGTTTATGTCCTCATCTTATTTCCTGCTCATTTATTTCCTCGTTTTATTTCCTGCTCATTTATTTCCTTGTTTTATTTCCTGTTTATTCATTTCCCTGTTTTATTCCCTATGTATTTATTTCCTATTTATTTCCTTGTTGTATTTATTTCCTTGTTTTATTTTCTATTTATTTATTTCCTTGTTCTGTGTTTCCTGCTTATTTATTTCCTTGTTTTATTTCCTGTGTATTTATTATTTCCTTGTTTTATTCCCTATTTATTTCCTTGTTTTATTTCCTATTTATTTCCTATTTATTTCCTTCTTCTGTGTTTCCTATTTATTTATTTTGTTTTATTTCCTATTTATTCATTTCCTCATTTTATTTCCTATTTATTTCCTGATTTCATTTCCTGTTTATTTATTTCCTCGTTTTATTTCCTGTTCATTCATTTCCTTGTTTTATTTCCTGTTCATTCATTTCCTGGTTTTATTTCTTTTTTATTTCCTCATTTTATTTCCTGTTCATTTCCTTGTTTTTCTATTCATTTCCTTATTTCATTTCCTATTTCTCTATTTCCTTGTTTTATTTCCTGTTTATTTATTTCCTCATTTTATTTCCTGTTTATTCATTTCCTCGTTTTATTTCCTCTTTTTTCTTTTCATTTCCTTATTTCATTTCCCATTTCCTTACTTCCTCGTTTATTTCCTATTTCATTTCCTTATTTTTCCTCTTTCATTATTTCCTGTTCATTTCCTCGTTCCATTTCCTGTTTATCTATTTCCTCGTTTTTTTATTTCCCGTTTGTTCACTTCCTCGTTTTATTTCCTGTTTATTTCCTCGTTTTTTTATTTCCCGTTTGTCCACTTCCTCGTTTTATTTCCTGTTTGTTTCCTGTTCGTTCATTTCCTCGTTCTCTGTCCCGACGCGGCCAAACCGGTTCACCTTCGTCTCAGTGTAGACAGGGTCTCTCTGTGTAGACAGGGTCTCTCTGTGTATACAGGATCTCCCTGTGTAGACGGACAGGGTCTCTCTGTGTAGACAGATGGGGTCTCTGTGTAGACGGGGTCTCTCTGTGTAGACAGACAGGGTCTCTCTGTGTAGA
>REGO01001647.1:18118-36976 GCA_010120015.1 Rhombomys opimus | reverse complement strand
CCTAGTCCTAAACCTAACCCTAGCCTTAGACCTAACCCTAGCCCTAAACCTAACACTAACCCTAACCCTCGTCCTAACCCTAACTCTAGCCCTAACTCTAGCCTTAGACCTAAACCAAGCCCTAAAGTTAATATTAGCCATAGCCCTAACTCTAACCCTAGCCCTATCCCTAACCCTAACCCTAGCATTAGATGACACCCTATCCCTAAACTTAACCCTAGACCTAAACTTAACCCTAGCCCTAGCCCTAAGCCTAACCCTAACCTTGACCCTAACCCTAACACTAAACCTAACCCTAGCCCTAGCCCTAACCCCAACAATAACCCTAACCCTAACCTGAGCCCAACACCTCACCTTAATCCTAACCCTAGGCCTAACCCTAATCCTAGCCCTAACCCTAGCCCTAAACCTAATCCTAGCCCTAGACCTAACCTTAACCCTAGACTTAGAGCTAACCCTAGCCCTAGCCCTAACCCTAGCCCTGGTCCAAACCGTAACCCTAGCCTTAGCCCACATCCTATCCCTAACCTTAACCCTACCCTAGCCCTAAACCTAACCCTAAACCTAACCCTAACGATAATCCTAAACCTGACCCTAACCCTAAACCTTACCCTAACCCTAACCCTAAACCTAACCCTAACGATAATCCTAAACCTGACCCTAACCAGAAACCTTACCCTAACCCTAACCCTAACCCTAACCCTAATCCTAAACCTAACCCTAACACTAACCCTAACCCTAACCCTAACCCTAACCCTTACCCTAAACCTAAACCTAACCCTAACCCTAACCCTAGCCCTAACACTAACCTTAGCCTTAGCACTAACCCTACCCCTAAACCTAAACTTAGCCCTAACCCTTACTCTGGATTTAGACATAATAACTCTAAACCTAAACCTAAACCCAGCTCTAGCCCTAGCCCCAGCCCCAAACCTAAACCTAGCCCTAACCCTAACCCTAGTTTTAGATATATCCCTAGACTTAACCCTAAACCTAGCCCTAGCCCAACCCTACCCTTAGACCTAACCCTAGCCCTAACCCTTACACTAAACCTAACCCTAACACTAGCCCTAGACCTTGCCCTAAAAAACCCTAGCCCTAACCATAACCCTAACACTAAACCTAAACCAAACCCTAGCCCTAGCCCGAAACCTAACCCTATCCCTAATCCTAAACCTAGCCCTACTCTGAATTCTAACACTAAACCTAGCCGTAACCCTAAACCTAGCCCTAGCCCTAGCCCTAAACCTAACCCTAGCTCTAATTTAACGCTAAACCTAACCCTAATCCTAAAACTAAACCTAATCCTAAACCTAGTCCTAACCCTAGTATTAGCCCTAACACTAACCATAACGCTAAACTTAACCCTAAACCTAAACCTAACACTAACCCCAGCCCTAACCCTAACCTTAGCCTTAGCCCTAAACCTAACCATAGCTGGACCCTTTATCTTAATCCTAACCCTATGTCTAACCCTAGTTCTACCCTAACCCTAACCCTAACCCTTACCCTAGCCAAACCCTAACCAATGACCTAGCCCAAAACCTAACCCTAGCCTTAGCCCTAACCCTAACCCTAGCCCTGGCCCTAAACCTAACCATAACCCAAGCCCTAATGCTAGCAATAACCATAACCATAACTCTAGACATAGCCCTATACCTAGCCCTAGACCTAACCCTAACCCTAGCCCTAACTCTAATTCTAAACCTAACCCTAACACTAGCCTTAATCCTAACCCTACCCCTAGACATAAACCTAACCCTAGCCTTAATGCTAGCACTATCCCTAAAAATAACTCTAGACCTAGCCCTACCACTACCTAAACCTATCCCTTAGCCTTAACCCAAATCCTAAACCTAAACCTGACACTAGCCTTAACCATAACCCTAGCCCTAGACCTAACCCTAACCCTCGCCCTAACTGTAAGCCTAGCCCTAGACCTAAACTTAGGCTTAGCACTGACCCTAGCCCTAACCCTAACCCTAGCAATAGCCCTAATGTTAACCCTAAACCTAGCCCAACCCCTTACCTTAATCCTAACCCTAGGCCTAATCCTAATCCTAGCCCTAACCCTAACCTTAGACCTAACTTTTGCCCTAACCTAATCCTAGCCCTAGCCCTATCCCTAACCTTAGCCTTAGACCTAACCTTGGCCCTAACACTGATCTTAGTCCTAAACCAAACCCTAGCCCTAACCCTAACCCTAATCCTAGCCCTAACCGTAACCTTAGCCTTAGCCCTAACCTTGGCCCTAACACTAATCTTACCCCTAAACCAATCCCTAGCCCTAACCCTAAACCTAAGCCTATCCATAGCCCTAGCCCAAAACCTAATGCTAATGCTAACCCTATCCCTATCCCTATCCCTATCCCTAACCCTAACCCTAGCACTAACCCTAACCCTAGCCCTAACTCTAACACTAGCCCTAACCCTAACCCTAACCATAGCCTGAGCCTTTACCTTAACCCTAACACTTAACCTAGCCCTAACCCTAAACCTATTCCTAGCCCTAGCCCTAACCATAACCCTAACACTAAACCAAACAATAACCCTAGCCCTAACCCTAACCTTAGCCTTAGGCCTAACCCTAGCCCTAACCATAACCATAAACCTAAGCCTAACCCTTGCCCTAAACCTGACCCTAGCCCTAGCTCTAAACCTAACACTAACCATAGCCTGACCCCTTACCTTAACCCTAGCCCTAACCCTAACCCTAAACCTAACATTAACCCTAACCCTAACACTAACCCTAAACCTAACCCTAGCCCTAGCCCTAACCCTAACGCTAACCCTAACCTTAGTCCTAACCCTAAACGTAAACCAAACTCGACACGTTAGCTTAACCCTTAGCCTAGCTCTAAACCTAACCCTAACCCGAACCCTACTGGACCACTTACCTTAATCCTAACCCTAGGCCTAACACTAGTCCTAGCCCTAACCCTAGCCCTAAACCTTACCCATAGCCAAACCCTAAACCTAGACCTAGTCCTAAACCTAACCCTAGCCTTAGACCTAAACCTAAACCTAACACTAACCCTAACCTTAGTCCTCAACCTAACTCTAGCCTTAGACCTAAACCAAGCCCTAAAGTTAATATTAGCCGTAGCCCTAACCCTAACCCTATCCCTAACCCTAACCCTAACCCTAGCATTAGACGACACCCTATCCCTAAACTTAACCCTAGACATAAACTTAACCCTAGCCCTAGCCCTAATCCCAACAATGACCCCTAACCCTAACCATAACACTAACCTTAACCCTAACCCTAACCTGAGCCCAACACCTTACCTTAATTCTAACCCTAGGCCTAACCCTAATCCTAGCCCTAACCCTAGCCCTAAACCTAACCCTAGCCCTAGCCCTAACCCTAACCCTAAATTGACCCTAAACCTAACACTTAACCTAACCCTAGCCCTTCCCTAACACCAAAAATAACCATAACCCTAAACCTAACCCTAACCCTAACCTGAACCCAACACCTGACCTTAATCCTAAACCTAGGCCTAACCCTAATCCTATCCCTAACCCTAGCCCTAAACCTAATCCTCGCCCTAGACCTAACCCTAACCCTAGCCTTAGAGCTAACCCTAGCCCTAGTCCTAGCCTAGCCTTCGACCAAACCGTAACCCAAGCCTTAGCCCACATCCTAGCCCTAACCTTAACCCTACCCTAGCCCTAAACCTAACACTAAACCTAACCCTAACGATAATCCTAAACCTAACCCTAACCCTAACCCTTACCCTAAACCTAACCCTAACTCTAACCCTAACTCTAACCCTAACCCTAGCCATAACCCTAACTTTAGCCTTAGCCCTAACCCTACCCCTAAACCTAAACCTAGTCCTAACCCTTACCCTAGGTTTAGACATAACCCTAACCCTAAACCTAGCTCTAGCCCTAGCCCTAAGCCCTAAACCTAAACCTAGCCCTAACCCTAACCCTAGTTTTAGATATAACCCTAGCCCTAACCCTAAACCTAGCCCTACCCTACCCTTAAACCTAACCCTAGCCCTAATCCTAACAGTATCCCTAACCTAACCCTAGCCCTAACCCTAACACTAAACCTAACCCTAACCCTAGCCCTAGCCCTAGCCCTAAACCTAACCCTACCCCTAACCATAACCCTACATTAAACCTAAACCAAATCCTAGCCCTAGCCCTAAACCTAACCCTATTCCTAATCCTAAACCTAGAACTACCCCGAATTATAACCCTAAACCTAGACCCAACCCTAATCCTAGCCCTAACCCTAATCCTAAACCTAACAGTAACACTATCTTAACCCTAACCCTAGCACTAAACATAAACTTGATCCATCACACTAACCCTAACCCAAACCGAAACCTAACCTTAGTCTTAGCCCTAAACCTTGCCCTAACCGTAACCCTAACAATAACCTAGCCCTAGACCTAACACTTACCCTAAACCTGGACCTAGCCCTAACCCTAACCCTAGCCTTAGCCCTAACCATAAACCTAACCTTATTTTAGCCGTAAACCTAACCCTAACACTAGCGCTAACCCTAACATTGACCCTAACCCTAACCCTAACCCTAACACTAGACCTAGCCCTGGCCATAGACCTGATTGCTAACCCTAACCCTAGCCTTCACCCTAACCCTAACCCTAGCATTAACCTTAACCCTAGCCCTAAACCTAAACCTAACCCTAGCCCTAAACCTAAACCTAAACCTAAACCTAACACTAACCCTAGTCCTAAACCTAACCCTAGCCCTAGCCCTAGCCCTAATCCTAATCCTTGCCTTAGCCCACACGCTAGCCCTAACCTTAACCCTAGCCCTAAACCTAGACCTAGCACTAACCCTAACCCTCGCCTTTATACTAACCATAACACTAGTCTGAGCCCTAACACTAACCCTAGCCATAGACCAAACCCTAACCCTAGCCTTAGTCCACACCCTAACCCTAACCTTAACCCTAGCCCTAGACTTAACCCTAACCCTAAACCTAACACTAAACCCAACTCAAACCCTAGCCCTTACCGTATCCCTAGCACTAGCACAACGCTAAACCTAGCCTTAGATCTACCACTAGCCCTACGCTAAACCTAGCCCTAGCCATAAACCTAACCCTACCCTTAGACCTAGACCTAACCCTAACCTTAGCCCTAGCCCTAACCTTAAACCTAACCCTAATCCTAACCATGACCCTGACCCTAACCCAAACCTAACCCTAGCCCTAGCCCTAACCATAACCCTAACCCTAACCCTAGCCTTAAAATTGACCCTAACCCTAGCCCTAAACCTAACCCTATCCCTACCCAACACCTTAACTTAACCCTAACACTAGGCTTAACCCTAATCCTAGCCCTAACCCTAGCCCTAACACTAACCCTAGCCCTATCCCTAGACCTAACACTAACCCTAACCCTTGACCTAGCCCTAACCCTAACCTTAGCCTTACCCTAGTCCTAAACCTAACCCTAACACTAGCCCTAACCCTAACATTGACGCTAACCCTAACCCTAACGCTAAACCTAGCCCTAGCCGTAGACCTAATGCTAACCCTAACCCTAGACATAGCCCTAACCCTAACCCTAGCCTTAGACCTAACCCTAACCATAGCCTTAAACCTAGACCTAGGCCTACCCGTAGTCCTAGTCCTAGCCATAGCCCTAACCCTACCCTAGCCTTAGACCTAACCCTAGCCCTAACCCTAACCCTAGCCCTAGCCCTAACCCAAACCCTAAAACTAACCCTAAACCTAGTCCTAACCCTAAATTAGCCTTAGCCCTAACCCTGGCCCTAACACTAACCTTAGCCTTAGACCTAAACCTATCCCAATCCCTATCCCTAACCCTAGCACTAACCTTAACCCTAGCCCTAACCCTAATCCTAGCCCTAGACCTAACCCTAAACCTAGCCCTAAACCTAACCGTAAACCTACCCCGAACCCTAGCCCTAACCCTAACCATAACCCAACACTTTACCTTAACCTTAACCCTTCCCCTAGCCCTAACCCTAACCCTAGCCCTAGCCCTAACCCTAACCCTAGCCCTAGACCTAACCCTAGTCCTAAACGTAATCCTAGCCCTAACCCTAACCCTAACCCTAGCCCTTGCCCTAACCCTAACCCTAGCCTTAGCCCACACACCAGGCTTAACCTTAACCCTAGCTTTAGCCCTAACCCTAACACCAAACCTAACCCTAACCTCAGGACTAACCTTAGCACTACCCTTAACCCTAACCCTAAACCTAACCCTAGCCCTAATGCTAGCACTATCCCTAACCATAACCCTAGACCTAGCCCTACCCTTAGCCCTAGCCCTAGACCTAACCCTAATCCTAACCCTAACCCTAATCCTAAACCTAACCCTAACACTAGCCTTAACCCTAACCCTAGCACTAGACCTAACTTTAACCCTCGTCCTAACCCTAACCCAAACCGAAACCTAACCTTAGCCTTAGCCCTAAACCTTGCCCTAACTGTAACCCTAACACTAACCCTAGCCCTAGACCTAACACTTACCCTAAACCTGTACCTATCCCTAACCCTATCATTAGCCCTAACCCTAACCCTAGCCTTATTTTAGCCATAAACCTAACCCTAACACTAGCCCTAACCCTAACATTGACCCTAACCCTAACCCTAACGCTCGACTTAGCCCTAGCCATAGAGCTAATGCTAACCCTAACCCTAGACATAGCCCTAACCCTAACCCTAGCCTTAGCCCTAACCCTAACCCTAGCCCTAACCCTAGACCTACACCTACCCGTACTCATAGCCCTAATTCTAGCCCTAACCCTAACCCTAGTCCTAACCTTAACCCTAGCCCTAGACCTAAACCTAAACCTAGCCCTAACCCTAAACCTAAACCTAACACCAACCCTAGCCCTAACCCTGACCCTAGCCCTAGGTCTAGCCCTAACCCTAACCCTTGCCTTAGCCCACACCCTAGCCCTAACCTTAACCCTAGCCCTAAACCTAGACCTAGCACTAACCCTAACCCTCGCCTTTATACTAACCACAACACTAGTCTGAGCCCTAACACTAACCCTAGCCCTAGACCAAACCTTAACCCTAGCCTTAGCCCACACACTAGCCCTAACTTTAACCCTAGCCCTAGACTTAACCCTAACCCTAAACCTAACACTGAACCCGACCCAAACCCTAACCCTTACCCTAACCCTAGGCCTAGCACAACGCTAAACCTAGCCTTAGACCTAACACTAGCCCTACCCTAAACGTAGCCCTAGCCCTAAACCTAACCCTAGCCTTAGACCTAACCCTAGCCCTAACCCTAAACTTAGCCCTAAACCTAACCCTAACCCTAATCCTAACCATGACCCTAACCCTAACCCAAACCTATCCCTATCACTAGACCTAACCCTAACCCTAGCCCTAACATTGACCCTAACCCTAGACCTAAACCTAACCCTAACCCTAGCCCGACACCTTACCTTAACCCTAACACTAGACCTAACCTTAATCCTAGCCCTAAACCTAGTCCTAAACCTAATCCTAGCCCTAGCCCTAACCCTAACACTAGCCCTAAACCTAACCCTAACCCTAACCTTAGCTTTAACCTTAGCCCTAATACTAACCCTAGCCCTAACCCTAAACCTAACCCTGACTCTAAACAAAACCTAGCCCTAAACCTAACCTTAGCCTTAGCCCTAACCCTACACCTAACCCTAAACCTAGCCCTAACCCTAGCCCTATCACTAACCCTAGCCCTAATCCTAAACCTAACCATAACCCTAAAACTAAACCTAGCCCTAACCTGAACTCTAACCATAACCCTTGCCCTAGTTTAGACCTAACCCTAGATCTAGCACTAAACCTAGCGTTAGAGCTAATCCTAGCGCTAGACCTAACCTTAGCCTTAGCCCTAACCTTAGCCCTAACCCTAACCCTAGCCCTAACCCTAACCCTAGCCCTAACCCTAACACTAACCCTAACCCTAACCCTAAACCTAACCCTATCACAAGGGCTAAACCTATCATTAGCCTTAGCCCTAACCCTAACCATAACTTTAGCCTTAGCACTAACCCTAGCCCTAACCCTAACCCTAACCCTAGCCCTAGCCCGAGACCTAATGTTAATGCTAACCCGAGCCCTATCACTATTCCTAACCCTAACCCTATCCCTAAACCTAACCCTAGTCCTAACCTTAACACTAGCCCTAACCCTAAACCTAGTCCTAGACCTAACCCTAACCCTAGACCTAAACAAAATCCTAAACCTAACCTGAACCCAAGCCCTAACCCTTACCCGAGCCCTAGCCTTAGCCCTAACCCTAACTGTAGCCCTAGCGCTAACCTTTTCCCTAGCCTTAGCCAACACCTAGCCCTAACCTTAAACCTAGCCCTAGTCCTAACCCTAAACCTAACCCTAAACTAACGCTAAACTTAACCCTAGACATAAATCTAACCCTAGATCTAGCCCTAACCCGAACCCTAGCCTTAGACCTAACCCTAGCCCTAACACTAACCTTAGCCCTAGCCCTAACTCTTACCCTAGCCCTAACCCTAACCCTAACCCTGACCCTAACCCTAAAAATAATCTTAACACTAGCCCTAGCCCACATCCTAAACCTAGCCCTAACCCTAAACCTAGTCCTAGCCCTAACCCTATCCCTAACCCTAACCCTAAACCTAACCCTAGCCCTAGCCCTAGCCCTAACCCTATCTCTAATCCTAAACCTAGCCCTAACCCGAATTGTAACCCTAAACCTAGCCCTAACCCTAAACGTAGCCCTAACCCTAAACCGAAACCTAGCCTTACACCTAACCCTAGGCCTAATCCTATTCCTAGCCATAACCCTAGCCCTAACCCTAATCCTAGCCTTAGACCTAACCCTAACCCTAACCCTAAGCCTAGCCCTAGCCCTAACCTTAACCCTAACCCTAGCCCTAACCCTAACCCTAACCCTTACCCTAACCTTAGCCCCCATCCTAGCTCTAACCTTAACCCGAGCCCTAACCCTAACCCTAAACCTAAACCTAAACCTAAATCTAACCCTAACCCTAACCCTAGACATAAGCCTAAACCTAGCCCTAGCCCAAACCGAAGCACTAGCCCTAAACCTAACCCTTGCCCTAACACTAACTCTAAACCTAACCCTAATCTTAACCTTAAACCTAACCCTAACCCTAACCCAAACCCTAGTCCTAGCCCTGACCCTAGCCCTGACCCTAGCCCTAACCCTAACCCTAAACCTAACCCTAGCTCTAGACCTAAACCTAACCCTAAACTTAGAACTAGATTTAACCCTAACCCTAGTCTTACCCTAGCCCTAACCCTAACCCTAACACTAGCTCTAGCCCTAGGAGTAGACCTATCGCTAGCCCTAATCCTAGACCTAGCCCTAACTATAACCTTAAACCCACCCTAGCCCTAAACCTAACCCGAACACTAGCTCTAAACCTAACCCTATCCCTCACCGTAACCCTAATGCTAGCCCTAGCCCTAGCAGTAGACCTAACGCTAGGGTTACCTAATCCTAGACCTATCCCTAACCCTAACCCTAGCCCCAGCACTAACCCTAACCCTAGCCTTACACCTAACCTTAGCCCTAAAATTAAACCTAACTCTAACCCTAAGCCTAACACTAACCCTAGACATAATTCTAAACCTAGCCCTAGCCCTAGCCCTCACCCTAACCCTAGTCTAAGACCTAACCCTAGCCCTAAACCTAAACTTAGCCCTAGACCTAAACCTAACCCTATCCCTAACCGTAACCCTAACCCAGAACCTAAACCTAACCCTAGCCCTAAACCTAGCTTTAACCTTAACCTTAGCCTTAGCCTTAGCCTTAGCCCTAACCCTAGTCCTAAACCTAAACCTAGCCCTAACCCTAACCCTAGTTTTAGACCTAACCGTAGACCTAAAACTAAACCTAGCCCTAGTCCTAACCCTAGCCTTAGACCTAAACCTAGCCCTAGCTCTAACCCTAAAGCTAACTGTAATCCTATACCTAGCCCTAACATGAATTGTAACCTGAAACCTAGCCCTAACCACAACCATAACCCTAGCCCTAGTCCTAACCCTACCCTTAGCCCTAACCCTAGTCCTAACCCTAAACCTAGACCTAACCATAGCTCTAAACCTAACCCTAAACCTAACCATAACCCTAACCCTAACCCTAAACCTAACGATAACCCTAGACCTAAACCTAAACTTAGCCTTAGCCTTAGGCCTAACCCTAGCCCTAACACTAACCCTAACCTAACCCTAACCCTAACTCAAGCCCTAAATCTAACCCTAAACCTAAACCTAAACCTAACCCAAGCCCTAGCCCTAAACCTAACCCTTACCCTAACCCTAGCCCTACCCCTTACTTTAACCCTAAACCTAAACCTAACCCTAATCTAGCCATAACCCTAAACCTAGCCCTAGCCCTAACCCTAACCATAGCCCTAACCCTAACCGTAACCATAACCCTAACCCTAACCCTAAACTTACCCCAAGCACTAACACTAACCCTAAGCATAACCCTAACCCTAGCCTTACACCTAACCGTAGCCCTAAACTTAGCATTGACCCTAGCCCTAACACTAACCTTAGCCCTAGCCTTAAACCTAACCCTAGGCTTAGACCACACCCTAGCTCTAACCTTAACCATAGCCTTAGCCCTAACCCTAACTCTAACCCTAACCCTATCCCTAGCAATAACCCAAGCCATAACCCTAAACTTAGCCCTAGCCCTAGCTCTAACTCTAACCCTAGCCCTAACCCCTACCCTAATCCTAACCATAGCCCCACACCTTACCTTAACCCTAACCCTAGGCCTGACCCTAATCCTAGCCCTATCCCTAGCCCTAAACCTAATCGTAGCCCTAGCCCTAACCATAACCCTAGCCTTAGACCTAAACCAAGCCCTTGCCCTAAACCTAGTCCTAGCAATAACTCTAACAATAACCCTAGCCGTAATCCTAACCCTAACCCTAGCCTTAGCCCACACCCTAGCCTGAACCTAACCCTAACACTAACCCTAGACATAAACGTAATGCTAGCCCTAACCCAAACCCTAACCCTAAACCTAACCCTAACCCTAGTGCTAACCCTAACCTTAGCCTTAGCCCTAAACCTAACCCTATCCCTAACCTTAGCATTAGCCCCAACCCTAGCCCTAACCCTTACCCTAAACCTAGCCCTAGCCCAAAACATAATGCTAACACTAAACCTTTCCCTATCTATTACCCTAACCATAGACCTAACCCTATCCCTAGCCCTAAACCTAACACTAGCCCTAACCATAAACCTAGCCCTAGACCTAACTTTAACCCTAGCCTTAGCCCACACCCTAGCCCTAAACTTAACCCTAGCCCTAGACCTAACCTTAAACCTAACCCTAACTATAACCCTAACCCTAGGCCTAACCCGAAACCTAGCCTTAGACCTAAACCTAGCCCTAACCATAACCTTAGCCCTAGCCGTAACCCTAAACTTAGCCATGACCCTAACCCTAACCCTAACTCTGATCCTAACCGTAACAATAAACCTAACCCTAGCCCTAGCCCTAACCCTAACCCTAAACCTAAACCTAACCCTAGCCCTAACTTTAAACTTAGCCTTAGCCTTAGCCCTAATCCTAAACCTAACCCTAACCTTAGCCTTAGCCATAAACCTAGCCCTAACCATAATCCTAACCCTAACCTTAGCCCTAGTCCAAGACCTAACGCTAATGCTAACCCTAGCCCTATCCCTAAACCTAACCCTAGCCCTAACCCTAACACTAGCCCTAACCCTAACCCTAGCCCTAAACCTAACCCTAAACCTAATGGGAACCCTAGCCCTAACCCTGATAGGAGCAATAGCCCTAGCCCTAGCTCTAAACCTAACCCTAAGCCTAGCCCGACCCCTTACCTTAACCCTAACCCTAAACTTAAGGATAACCGTAGCTCTAACCCTAAACCTAAACCTAATCCTAGCCCTATACCTAACCATAACCCTAGCCCTAACCCTGATCCTAAACCTAACCCAACCCTAAACCTAGCCCTATACCTAACGCGAACCCTTGCCCTAACCCTAACCCTAACCCTAACCCTAACCCTAGCCTTAGCCCTAAACCTAACCCTACGCCTAACCCTAGCCCTAGGCCTACCCCTAACCCTAGCCCTAACCCTAGCCCTAACACTAAACCTAGCCCTAACCTTAACCCTAGCCCTAGACCTAATCTTAACCCTAGCCCTAAACCTAAACCTAAACCTAAACCTTAACCTAAACCTAACCCTAACCCTGACCCTAGGCCTATCCCTAGCCATAACCCTCACCCTAGTTTTAGACATAACCCTAAACCTAACCCTAAACCTAGACATAACCCTAAACCTATCCTTAGCCCTAACCTTAAAGCTAGCCCTAACCCTAGACCTAGGCCTACCCCTAGCCCTAGCCCTAGCCCTAGCAAAACCCTAACCCTAAACCTAGCCCCAAACTTATCCTTAGCCCTAGACCATTCCCTAACCCTAGTCCTAACCCTAACCCTAGCCTTATACCACACCCTAGCGCTAAACTTCACCATAGCCTTAGCTCTAAACCTAAACCTAGACCTAACACTAACACTAGCCCTAAGCCTAACACTAAACCTAACCCTAGCCCTAAAACTAACCCTAACCATGGCCCCACACCTTACCTTAACCCTAACTCTAACCCTAACCATAACCCTAACTAACCCTAACCCTAAACCTAAACCTAGCCCTAGCCCAAGACCTAATGCTAACACTAACCCTATCCCTATCCCTAACCATAACCCTATCCCTAACCCTAACCCTAGCCCTAACCCTAGCCCTAGCCCTAGCCCTAGCCCTAGCCCTAACCCTAAACCTAATGCTAACCTAACCCAAACCCTAACCCTAACCCTAGACATAACTCTAACCCTAGCTCTAGGCCTAACCCTAACCCTAGCTTTAGACCTAACCCTAGCAATAAACCTAACCTTAGCCTTAGCCCTAGCCCTAACCCTTACCCTAGCCCTAACTCTAAACCTAACCCTGACCCTAATCCTAACAATACACCTAACCCTAGACCTAGCCCTCATCCAAGCCCTAACCCTAACCCTAGCCTTAGACCTAACTCTAGCCCAAACCCCAACCATAACCCTAAACCTAAAACTAACCCTAACCATAAACCTAACCCTAGCCGAACCCTAACCCTAACCCTAACCCTAACCCTAAACCTAACTCTAACCCTAACCCTAGCCCGACATCATTCCTTAAACCTAAACCTTGGCCTAACCCTAATCCTAGGCCTAACCCTAGCCCTAACCCTAACCTTAGACATAACCTTACTCCTAGCTCTAGACATAACCCTAACCCTAGCCTTAGACCTAAGCCTAACCCTAACCCTAAACCTAACTCGAACCCTAACCCTAACCCTAGACATAACCCTAAACCTAGCCCTAGTACTAATGTTAACCCTAGCCTTAGACCTAACCCTGGCCCTAAACGTAACCTTAGCCTTAGCAATAACCCTAACCCTAGCCCTAACCCTAACGCTAAACCTAAACCTGACACTAAATGTAACCCTTAACCTAACCCTAGGCCTAGCCTTAAATCTAACCCTAACCCTGGCCATAGCCCCAGCCCTAACCTTAACACTAGACTTATACCTAATCCTAGCTCTAAACCTAATCCAAGCCCTAGCCCTATCACTAACCCTAAACCTAAACCTAACACTAACCCTAACCCTAACCTTACCCTAGCCCTAAACTTAACCCTAACCTTAGTTTTAGCTGTAACCCTAACCCTAATTCTAAACCTAACCCTAGCTCTAGCCCAAGACCGAATGCTAACCCTAACCCTAATCCTAACCCTAAACGTAACCCTAACCCTAACCCTAGACGTAATCCTAAATCTAGCCCTACACCTAAGGCTAACCCTAGCCTTAGACCTAACACTAGCCCTAAACCTAAACTTAGCCCTAGCTCTAACCCGAACCCTAGTCCTAACCCTAACCCTAAACCTGACCCTAACCTTAACCCTAACCCTAAACCTAACCTTAGCACTAGCCCTAACCATTACCCTAGCCTTAGACCTAACCCTAGCCCTAAACCTAACCTAAGACCTAGCCCTAACACTAACCCTAAACCTAAACCTAACACTAACCCTAAACCTAACCTTAGCCTTACCCTTAACCCCAACCCTAACCCTAACCTTCGCCTTAGCCCTAACCCTAGCCCTAACCCTAACTTTAACCCTAACCCGAGCCCTAGCCAAGACCTAATGCTAATGCTAACCCTAGCACTATCCCTAACACTAACCCTGGCCCCAACCCTAAACCTAACCCTACCCCGAAGCTAACCCTAACAATAAACCTAAACCTAGCCTTCATCCTAACCCTAAACCTAACCCTAGCCCTAAACCTAACCATAGCCCCACCCCTTACATTAATCCTTACCCTAACCAAAACCCTAACTCTAGCCGTAACCCTAAACCTAGCCCTAGCCCTAACCCTAAACCTAACCCTAGCCCTAAACCTAACCCTAATGCTAGCCCTAACCCTAACCCTAAACCTAACCTTAACCCTAGCCCTAAATCTATCCCTAACCCTAGCCTGACTCCTTAGCTTAACCCTAAACCTAACCCTAGCCTTAGACCTACCCCTAGCCCTAAAGGTAACCCTAGCCCTAGCCCTAACCCTAAACCTAAACCTAGCCCTAACCATGACCCTAATCCTAGCCTTAGGCCACAACCTAGCCCTGAACTTAACACTATCATTAGACTTAACCCTAATGCTAGCCCTAACCCGAGACCTAGGGCTACACCTAGCCCTAGCCATAGCCCTAGCCCTAACCCTAACCCTAGCCCTAACCTTAACCCTAGCCCTAGACCTAACCCTAACCCTAACCCTAGCCCTAACCCTGACACTAGCCCTAATCCTAGCCCTAGCCCAAACCCTAAACCTAGCGTTAGACCTAACCCTAGCCCTCACACTAAACCTAGCCCTAGCCCTAGCCCTAATCCTAGCCCTAGCCCTAACCCTCACCCTAACCCTAGACCTAAACAAAACCCTAAACCTAACCACGAACCCTAGCCCTAACACTTACCCGAACCCTAGCCCTAACACTTACCCGAGCCCTAGCCCTAACCCTAACCTTAGCCCTAAACCTAACCCTAGCCCTAACCCTAACCATAGCTGTAGCCCTAACCCTAAACCTAGCCCTAGTGATAACCCTAACCCTAGCCTTAGCCCACACCCTAGCCCTAACCCTAACCCTAGCCCTTGCCCTAACTGTAACCCTAGCCTTAGACCTAACCCTAGCCCTAACACTTACCATAAACCTAACCCTAGCCCTAACCGTAACCCTAGCCCTAACACTAACAATAAACCTAAACCTAGCCCTAGCCCTAAACCTAAACCTAACCATAACCCTTGCCATAACACTAACCAGAGCCCAAGCCCTAATACTAAACCTAGCCCAAAACTTAACCCTAGATCTAGACCTATTCCTAACCCTAGCCTTAACCAGAACACTACACCTAAACCTAACTTTAGCCCTAACCCTAACCCTAGCCCTAGCCCTAACCCTAACCGTAAACCTAGCCCTAGCGCTAAACCTAACCCTAGCCTTAGAGCTAACTGTAGTACCAACCCTAACCTTAGCCCAAGCCCTAACCCTAAACCTAGCCCTAACCCTAACCCTAACCCTAACCCTGACTCTAAACCTAATTCTAAACTGAACCCTAGGCCTAACAATAACCCTAAACCTAACCCTAAACCTAACCCAAGTCCTAGCCCTAACCCTAACTTTAAACCTAACCCTAACACTAACCAAATCCTAACCTTAGCCTTAGCCCTAACCCTAATCCTAACCTTAGCCTTAGCAATAATGCTAGCGCTAAACCTAACATTAACGCTAACCCTAGCTCTAGCCCAAGACCTAACGCTAATGCTAACCCTAGCCTTATCCCTAACCATAACACTAGCTCTAACCCTAACCCTAGCCCTAGCCCTAACCCTAACACAATCCGTAACCCTAACCTTAGTCTAAGACCTTACCCTAACCCTAAACCTAGCCTTAGCCCTAGCCCTAACATTAACCCTAATCCAAACCCTAATCCTAAACCTACCCCTAACCTTAATTCTAAGCCTAAACCTACCCTAACCCTAACAGTAAGCCTAGCCATAACCCTAGCCTTAGCCCTAGCCCTAACCATAATCCTAGCCTTAGACCTAAACCTAGCTCTAAACCTAACCCTAGCCCTAGCCCTAACCCTAACCTTAAACCAAACCCTAACACTAACCAAACCCTAACCTTAGCCTTAGCCCTAACCCTAATCCTAACCTTAGCCTTAGCAATAATCCTAGCACTAAACCTAACAATAGCGCTAACCCTAGCTCTAGCCGAAGACCTAACGCTAATGCTAACCCTAGCCTTATCCCTAACCATAACACTAGCTCTAACCCTAACCCTAGCCCTAGCCCTAACCCTAACACAAGCCGTAACCCTAACCTTAGTCTAAGACCTAACCCTAACCCTAAACCTAGCCTTAGCCCTAGCCCTAACACTAACCCTAATCCAAACCCTAATCCTAAACCTACCCCTAACCTTAATTCTAAGCCTAAACCTACCCTAACCCTAAAAGTAAGCCTAGCCATAACCCTAGCCTTAGCCCTATGATTAGTCCTAACCCTAACCCTATCAATAACCGTAACCCTAAACCTAACCCTAACCCTAAACCAAAACCTAAACCTAACCCTAGCCCTAAACCTAGCCCTAACCCTATACTTAGCCTTAGCCCTAACACTAACGCCACCCCTAACCCTAGCCCGAGACATAAACCTAACCCTTACCTTAGCCCTAACCCTAACCCTGACCCTAGCCCTAAGCCTAGCAATAACCCTGACCCTAGCCCTAATTCTAGCCCTAGCCCTAAC
Source organism: Rhombomys opimus (assembly GCA_010120015.1). NCBI lineage: Eukaryota > Metazoa > Chordata > Mammalia > Rodentia > Muridae > Rhombomys > Rhombomys opimus. Next base: position 20,135 of record REGO01001647.1, on the reverse strand, counting down.
CCTAACCCTAGCCTTAGACCTAAACCTAGTCCTAACCCTAACCCTAACACTAGCCCTAGACCCAACTGTAACCCTACGCTTAGCCCACACCCTAGCCCTAACCTTAACCCTAGCCCTAGCCCTAACCCTAACCCTAGACTTAGACCACACCGTAGCCCTAATCTTAACCGTAGCCTTAGCCATAACCCTAACCCTAAACCTAACCGTAACCATAGAACTAAACCTAACCTTAGCCCTAGCCAACCCTAAACCTAGCCATAACCCTAACCCTAACCTTGACCCTAACCCTAACACTAAATCTAACCCTAGCCCTAGCCCTAACCCCAACAATAACCCTAACCCTAAACCTAGCCCAACACCTTATCTAAACCCTAACCCTAGGCCTAACCCTAACCCAAAACCTAGCCCTAGCCTAATCCTAACCCTAGCCTTAGACCTAACCCTAGCACCAACCCTAAACTTAGACCTAGCCCTAACACTATTCCTAGCCCTAACCCTAACCCTGAATCTAACCCTAACTCTAAACCTAACTCAAGGCCTAGCCCAAACCCCAACCCTAACCCTAACCATAAACCTAACCCTAGCCCTAACCCTAACCCTAACCCTACCCTAAACCTAACCCTAGCCCTGCCCTAAGCCTAACACTAACCCTAGTCCTAGCCATAACCCTAGCCCTACCCTAACACTAAACCTAACTGTAACCCTAGCCCTAACCCTAGCCCTAACCCTAACCTTGGCCTTAGCTTTAAACCTAACCCTAACCCTAGCCCTAACCCTAACCGTAACCCTAGACCTAGCCCTACCATTACCCTAGCCCTAGCCCTAACCCTAATCCTAGCCCTAACACTAACCCTAGCCTTAACCCTAAAACTACCCCTAACCCTAAACCTAGCCCTAGACCTAACCCTAACCCTAGCCCTCAACCTACCCCTAAACCTAACCGGAACCCTAGCCCTAACCCTGACTGTAGCACTAGCCCTAACCCTATCCATGCCCTAACCCTAATTCTAGATCTAGCACAAGAGCTAACCCTAAACCTACCCCTAACCCTAAACATAGCCCTAGATCTAACCCTAACACTAGACTTAACCCACACCCTAGCCGTAAACCTAACCGTAGCCCTAACCCTAACCTTAACCCTAGCCCAACACCTTACCTTAAACCTAACCCTTTCCCTAGCCCTAACCCTAACCCTACCCCTATCCCTAACCATAGCCCTAGACCTAACCCTAGTCCTAAACGTAACCCTAGCCCTACCCCTAACCCTAATCCTAGCCCTTGCCCTAACCGTAACCCTAGCCTTAGCCCACACCTTAGCCTTAACCTTAACCCTAGCCTTAGCCCTAACCCTAACCCTAACGCTAATGCTAGCACTATCCCTAACTGTAACCCTAGACCTAGCCCTACCCTTAGGCCTAGACCAAGCCCTAACCCTAAACCTAGCCCTAACCCTAATCTTAAACCTAACCCTAACACTAGCCTTAACCCTAACCCTAGCACTAAACCTAACCTTAACCCTTGCCCTAACCCTAACCCAAACCTAAACATAACCTTAGCCTTAGCCCTAACCCTTGACCTAACCGTAATCCTAACACTAACCCTAGCGCTAGCCCTAGACATAACACTCACCTTAACCGTGGGCCTACCCCTACCCCTAACCCTAGCCTTAGCCCTAACCCTAACCCTAGCCTTATTTTAGCCATACACCTCACCCTAATACTAGCCCTAACACTAACATTGACCCTAACCCTAACAGTAGACCTAGCCCTAGCCGTAGACCTAATGCTAACACTAACCCTAGACATAGCCCTAACTCTAACCCTAACCCTAGCCTTAGCCCTAAACCTAACCCTAGCCCTAACCCTAGACCTAGGACTACCCGTAGTCATAGCCCTAGTTCTAGCCCTAACCCTAACCCTAGCCCTAAACTTAACCCTAGCCCTAGACCTAAACCTAACCCTAGCCCTAACCCTAACCATAAACCTAACCCTAAATCTAGCCATAACACTGACCCTAG
>REGO01001647.1:5618-13118 GCA_010120015.1 Rhombomys opimus | reverse complement strand
AAACCTAGAGCTAAACCTAACCCTAACCCTGACTCTAACCCTAACTCTAGGCCTAGCCCAAACTCCAACCCTAACCCTAACCCTAACCCTAGAACTAACTATAATCCTAGTCTTAGACCTAACACTAGCTCTAAACCTAACCCAAGCCCTAGTCCTAACCCTAACCCTAAACCTAAACCTAACACTAACCCTAACCCTAACCTTACCCTTAGCACTAAACCTACCCCTAACAGTAACCTTACCCTTAGCCCTAACCCTAGCCATAACCCTAAAACTAGGGCTAACCCTAGCTCTAGCCCAAGACCTAACGCTAATGCTAAACCTAGCCCTATCCCTAACCCTAACCCTAGCTCTAACCCTAACCCTAGCCCTAGCCCTAACACTAACACAAGACGTAACCCTAACCCTAGCCTAAGAACTAACCCTAACCCTAGCCCTAACCCTAACCCTAACCTTAGCCCTAGCCCTAACACTAACCCTAATCCAAACCCTAATCCTAAACCTAGCCCTAACCTTAATTCTAAGCCTAAACCTACCCTAACCCTAACCGTAACCCTTGCCCTAACCCTAAATCTGCCCTTAGCCCTATCACTAGTACTAACCCTAACCCTAGCCCTAACCCTAAAAATAACCATAAATGTAACCTTAAACATAGCCTTAAGCCTAACCTTAGCCTTAGACCTAACACTAACCCCAATGCTAACCCTAGGCCTAGACCCTAATACTAACCCTAAACCTAATCCTAGCCCTAGCCCTAACCTTAGCCTTAGACCAAACCCTAGCCGTAACCCTAACCATAGTCCTAGACAAAACTCTGACCATAGCCCTAACCCTAACACTAAACCTAACCCTAGCCCTAACACTAACCGTAACCCTAATCCTAATCTTAAACCTAGCCCTAACCTGAAATCGAAGCCTAAACCTAGCCCTAACCCTAACTGTAACCCTAGCCCTAGCCCTAACCCTAGCCCTAAACATAACCCTAAACTTAACCCTAACCCTAAACCTAACTCTAACCTTAAACCTAACTCTAACCCTAGCCCTAAACCAAGCCCTAACCCTAACCCTAGCCTTAGCGCTATCCCTAGTCCTAACCCTAACCCTAGCCCAAACCCTAACCCTAGGCCTAACCGTAACCCTGACCCTAACACTAACCCTAACCCTAAACCTAAACCTAACCCTAGGCCTAAACCTAGCGCTAACCCTAACTTAGCCTTAGCCTTAGCCTTAGCCTTAACCCTAACCCTAACCCTAACCTTAGACTTAAACTTAACCCTAGCCATAACCTTAACCATAATCCTAACACTAGCCCTAGCCCAAGAACTAATTCTAACGCTAACCTTATCCCTATTCCTAAGATTAATGCTATCACTAACCCTAACCCTAGCCCTAACAGTAACACTAGCCCTAACCCTAAACCTAGCCCTAGACCTAAACCTAACCCTATACCTAAACCTAACCATAAACTTAACTCGAACCCTAGCTCTAACCCTGAACCGAGCTCTACCCCTATTCCTAACCCTAACCCTAACCCTAGCCCTAGATCTAACCCTAGCCATAACCATAACAATAGCGCTAGGCGTAACCCTAACCCTAGCCTTAGCCCACACCCTAGCCCTAACCTTAACCCTAGCCTTAGCCCTAACGTAAACCTAAACCTAACCTAACCCTAACCCTTACCCTAACCATAGACATAAGTCTAACCCTAGCCCTAACCCTAACACAAACCCTAGCCTTAGATTTAACCCTAGCCCTAAGCCTAACCTTAGCCCTAGCCCTAACCCTTACCCTAGCCCTAACCCTAACAATAAATCTAACCTTAGCCCTATCCCTCATCCTAAACCTAAACCTAGCGCAGCCCTAAGCCTAGCCTTAGACTTAAGCCTAGCCCTAAACCTATCCCTAGCCCTAGCCATAAACCTAACTCCAGCCCTAGCCCGACCCCTTAACTTAACCCTACCCTAGGCCTAACCCTAACCCTAGCCCTAACCCTAACCCTAGCCCTAGCCCTAGTCCTAACCCTAGCTTTAGCCCACACCCTATCCATGACCTTAACCCTAGCCCTAGCCCTAGCCCTAGTGCTAAACCTAAACTTAGCCTTAGCCTCAACCCTTGCCCAAACCCTAACCCTAGCAATAGCCCTATCCCTTACACTAGCCCTAGGCCTAAACCTAACCCTAGCCTTAGACCTAACCCTATCCCTAACCCTAACCTGAGTCCTAGCCCTAACCCTTAACCTAAACCTGAACCTAACCCTAGTTCTAACCCTAACCCTAAACGTAACCGTAACCCTAGCCCTAACACTAAACCTAAACCTAGACCTAGCCCTAACCCTAGCCCAATCCCTTACCCTAACCCTATTCCCAACCCTAACCCTAGCCCTAGCCTTAACCGTAACTCGAGCCCTAACCCTAAACCTAGACTTAGACCTAACCCTAAACCTAGCCCTAAACCTAGCCCTATACATAAACCGAACCTTAGCCCTAACTCTGACCCAGGCCCTAGCCCTAGCCCTAACCCTAACACTAGCCTTAGACATAATCCTAGCCCTAACTCTAACCCTAGCCCTAGGCTAACCCATACCGTTAACCCTTACCCTAACCTTAAGGCTAACTCTAGCCATAACCTAACCCTAACCCTAGCCCTAATCCTAACTCTAACTCTAACCGAAACCTAGCCTTAAACCTAAACTTAGACTTAGCCTTAGCCCTAACAATAGCCCTAACCCTAACCCTAGTTTTAGACCTAACCCTAGCCCTAACCCTTAACCTAGCCCTAGCCCTGGCCCTAGCCTTAAACCTAAACCTAGCCCTAACCCTAATCCTAACCCTAAACCTAACACTAAAACTAACCCTAGACCTAACCCTAGCCGTAGCCCTAACCCTATCCCTAACCATAACTCTAAACCTAATCTTAACCCTAACCCTAACCCAAAACCTAACACTAACCCTAGCCCTAAACCTAGCCCTAACCCTAACCTTAGCCCTAACACTAACCCCAACCCTAACACTAGCCCTAGACCTAGAACTAACGATAAACTTAGCCGTAACCCAAACATTGAACCTAGCCCTAAGCCTAGCCACAACCCTGACCTTAGTCCTAATTCTAGCTCTAGTCCTAACCCACCCCTAGCCTTAGACCTAACCCTAGCCCTAGCCCTAACCGTAACCTTAGCCCTAGCCCTAGGCCTAACCCTAACACTAGCCTTAGCCCTAACCTTAAACCTAGCCTTATCCCACACCCTAGCCCTAACCTTAACCCTAGCCTTAGGCCTAACCCTAGACCTAAACGTAAACCTAGCTCTAAACCTAACCTTAGCCAGAGACCTAACCCTAACCCAAGCCCTAACACTAACCCTAACCTTGACCCTAAGCCTAACACTAAATCTAACCCTAGCGCTAACCCTAACCCCAACAATAACCCTAACCATAACAGTAACCCTAGCCCTACCCTAACCCTAACCCTAGCCCAACACCTTACCTTAACCCTAACCCTAGGCCTAAACCTAACCCTAAACCTAGCCCTAGCCCTAAACCTAACCCTAGCCTTAGACCTAAACCTAGCCACAAACCTAACCTTAGGCCTAGACTTAACCCTAACCCTAGCCCAACACCTTACCTTAACCCTAACCCTAGGCCTAACCCTAACCCTAAACCTAGCCCTAGCCCTAAACCTAATCCTAGCCTTAGACCTAACCCTAGCCCCAAACCTAACCTTAGGCCTAGCCTTAACCCTAACCCTAGCCCTAACCCTAACCCTGACTCTAACCCTAACTCTAAACCTAACCCTAGGCCTAGACCAAATCCCAACACTAACCCTAACCCTAAACCTAACCCTAGCCCTAACCATAACCCTAACCCTAAAATTAACCCTAGCCCTAACCTTAGCCTTATTTCTAATCCTAGCCCTAACCCTAACCCAAACCCTACTGCTAAGCCTAGCCCTAGCCCAAGACCTAATGCTAATGCTAACCCTAGCATTATCCCAAACACTAACCCTAGCTCTAGCCCTAATCCTAGCGCTAGCCGTAACCTAACACTAGCCCTAAACCTAACCCTAGCACAAGACCTAACCCTAACCCTAACCTAACCTTAGCCCTAGCCCTAACAATAACCCTAACCCTAATCCTAAACCTTGCCCTAACCTGAGTTCTAAGCCTAAACCTACCCTATCCCTAACCGTAACCCTAGCCCTAGGCCTAACCCTTGCCTTAGCCCTATCCCTAGTCATAACCCTAAGCCTAGCCCTAGCCATAACAATAACCCTAACCCTAACCCTAACCCTAACCCTAACCCTAACCCTAGCCCTAACCCTAACCCTAAACCTAGCTCTAACCCTAACCTTAGCCTTAGCCCTAACCATAACCCCAACCATAACCCTAGCCCTAGACCTAGCCCTAACCCTAACCCTAAGCCTAGCCATAACCCTGACCCTGGCCCTAATCCTGTCCCTAGCCCTAACCCTAACACTAGCCTTAGACAAAACCCTAGCCCTAGCCCTAACCCTAACCCTAGCCCTAGCCCTAACCCTAACCCTAACCCTAGCCCCAGACCTAACCGTAAACCTAGCCTTAGCCCACACCCTAGCCCTAAGCTTAACCCGAGCCGTAGCCCTGACCCTAGCCTTAGACCATACCCTAGCCCTAATCTTAACCCTAGCCTTAGCCCTAATCCTAACCCTAAACCTAACCCTAGCCTTAACACTATCCCTAACCTTGACCCTAACCCTAACACTAAATTTAACCCTAACTCTAGCCCTATCCCTAACCCTAAACCTAGACCAACACCTTACCTTAACCCTAACCCTAGGCCTAACCCTAACTGTAAACTTAGCCCTAGCCCTAAACCTAACCCTAGCCCTAACCATAACCCTGACTCTAACCCTAACTCTAAACCTAACCCTAGGCCTAGCCCAAATCCCGACACTAACCCTAACCCTAACTCTAGCCCTAACCATGACCCTAACCGTAAACCTAACCCTAGCCCTAGCCCTAAACCTAACCCTAACCCTAGCCCTAGCCCTAACCATAATCCTAGCCTTAGACCTAACCCTAGCCCTAAACTTAACCCAAACCCTAGCCCTAACCCTAACCCTAAACCTAAACCTAACACTAACCCTAAAGCTAACCTTAGCCTTAGCCCTAAACCTAACCCTAACCCTAACCTTAGCCTTAGTTCTAACCCTAGTCCTAACCCTAAACCTACCGCTAACCCTATCCCTAGCCCAAGACCTAATGCTAATACTAATCCTAGCCTTATCCCAAACCCTAACCCTAGTTCTAACCCTAACCCTACTTCTAACCCTAACCCTAGCGCTAGCCCTAAACTTAACCCTAGCACAAGACCTAACCCTAACCCTAACCTAACCTTAACCTTACACCTAACAATAACCCTAATCCTAACACTAATCCTAAACCTAGCCCTAACCTGAATTCTAAGCCTAAACCTTTTCAATCCCTAAACATATCCCTAGCCCTAGGCCTAACCCTATCCCTATCCCTAACCTTAGCCTGAGCCCTAAACATAAACCCAACCCTAACCCTAGCACTATATCTAGACCTAACCCTAGCCCTAGACTTAGACCTAACCCTAACCCTAGCCCTACCCCTATCCCTATCCCTAACCCTAGCCTTAAGCCTAGCCATAACCCTGAACCTAGCACTAATCCTAGCACTAGACCTAACCCTAAAACTAGCCTTAGACCTAAACCTAGCCCTAGTCCTAACCTTAGCCCTAGCCGTAACCCTAAACCTAACACTAGCCCCAGCCCTAACCCTAACTAGCCTTAGCCCACACCCTAGGCCTAAACTTAACCCTAGCCCTAACCCTAACCCTAATCCTAGCCTTAGACCACACCCTAGCCCTAATCTTAACCCTAGCCTTAGCCCTAAACCTAACCCTAACCTTGACCCTAACCCTAACACTAAATCTAAACCTAGCCCTAGCCCTAACCCCAACTATAACCATAACTGTAACCCTAACCCAAGCCCTAACCCTAACCCTAGCCCAACACCTTACCTTAACCCTAACCCTAGGCCTAACCCTAACCCTAACCTTAGCCCTAGTCGTAACCCTAACCCTAGCCCTAACCCTAACCATGACTCTAGCCCTAATTCCAAACCTAACCCTAAGCCTAGCCAAAATCTCTACCTTAACCTTAAACCTAACCCTAGCCCTAACCTAACCCTAACCCTAACCTAACCTTAACCCTAGCCCTAACAATAACACTAATCCTAACCATAATCCTAAACCTAGCCCTAACCTGAATTCTAAGCCTAAACCTACCTAATCCCTAACTGTAACCCTAGCCTTAGGCCTAACCCTAGCCTTAGCCCTAGCCCTAGTCCTAACCCTAACCCTAGCCCTAAACCTAACCCTAACCCTAACCCTAGCCCTAACCCTAACCCTAACCCAAGCCCTAACCCTAACCTTAGCCTTAGCCCTAACCATAACCCCAACACTAACCCTAGACCTAGACCTAGACCTAACCCTAGCCCTAACCCTAACCCTAGCCCTAAGCCTAGTCATAACCCTGAACCGAGACCTAATCATATCCCTAGCCCTAACCCTAACAATAGCCTTAGACCTAACCCTAGCCCTAGCCCTAACCCTAGTCCTAGCCTTAGCCCACACCCCAGGCCGAAACTTAAGCCTAGCCCTAGCCCTAACCCTAACCCTAGCCTTAAACCACACCTTAGCCCTATTCTTAAACCTAGCCTTAGCCCTCACCCTAACCCTAAACCTAACCCTAAACCTATCCTAGACATAGCCCGAGACTTAATGCTAACCCTAACCTTACACCTAGCCCTAACCCTAACCCTCGCCTTAGCCCTAAACCTAGCCCTAACCTTAGCCTTAATGCTAGCACTATCCCTAACCATAACCCTAGACCTAGCCCTACTTCTAGCCCTACACCTAGACCTAAACCTAACCCTTAGCCCTAACCCTAATCCTGAACCTAACCCTGACACTAGCCTTAACCCAAACCCTACCCTAGACCTAACCCTAAATCTCGCCCTAACCCTAAGCCTAGCCCTAGACCTAAACTTGGCCTTTGCCCTAACCCTAGCCCTGACCCTAACCCTAGCACTAGCCCTAACATTAACCCTAACCCTAGCCTGATTCCATACCTTAAACTTAACCCTAGGCCTAATCATAATCCTAGCCCTAACCCTAACCTTAGACCTAACTTTAGCCCTAACCTAATCCTAGCTCTAGCCCTAAACCGAACCCTCACCTTAGACCTAATCCTAAACCTAACAATAAACCTAACGCAAACCCTAGCCCTGACCCTAACCCTAACCCTAACACTACCCCAAACCCTTACCTTAACCCTAACCCTAACCCTCACCCTATCCCTAACCCTAACGGTGACCCTAACCCCAATACTAAACATAAACCTAGCCGTAGCCCTAACCCCAAAAATAACCCTAACCATAACCCTAAACCTAGCCCTAACTCTAACCCTAACCCTAGCCCAACTCCTTACCTTAACCCTAAC
>REGO01001646.1:0-26388 GCA_010120015.1 Rhombomys opimus | reverse complement strand
AAAATTCAACCAGAGAACTCCTTCAGCTGATAAACACTTTCAGCAAAGTGTCAGTATACAAAATCAACTCAAAAAAATCAGAAGCCCTCCTGTATACCAAAGACAAAAGGGCTGAGAAAGAAATCAGAGAAACAATACCCTTCACAATAGCCACTGATAACATAAAATACCTTCGGGTGGCTCTAACCAAGCAAGTGAAAGACCTGCTTGAAAAAAAACTTCAAGTCTCTGAAGAAAGAAATTGAAGAAGATATCAGAAGATGGAAAGATCTCCCACACTCATGGATTGGTAGGATTAACATAGTGAAAATGGCCATCCTTCCAAAAGCAACCTACAGATTCAACACAATTCCCATCAAAATACCAACTCAGTTCTTTACAGACCTTGAAAGAAAGATTCTCAGCTTCATGTGGAGAAACAAAAAACCCAGAATCCCCAAAACTATCCTGTACAACAACAGATCATCTGGAGGTGTCTCTATCCCTGATCTCAAGCTGTACTACAGAGCAATAGTAATAAAAACTGCATGGTATTGGCATAGAAACAGAAAGGAGGACCAATGTAATTGAATAGAAGACCCAGAAATAAACCCACACACCTATGAACACTTGATTTTTGACAAAGAAGCCAAAACCATTCAATGGAAAAATGACAGCATCTTCAACAAATGGTACTGGTCCAACTGGATGTCTACATGCAGAAAAATGAAAATAGATCCATATTTATCACCCTGCACAAAACTGAAGCCCAAGTGGATCAAAGACCTCAACATAAAACCAGATACTCTAAATTGGTTAGAAGAAAAAGTGGGGAACAGCCTACAACTCATTGGTCCAGGAGACAACTTACTGAACAGAACACCAACAGCACATGCTCTGAGAGCAATAATCAATAAATGGTACATCATGAAACTGAAAAGCTTCTGTAAAGCAAAAGACACTGTCATCAGAACAAAGTGACAGCCTACAGACTGGGAAAGGATCTTCACCAACCCTATATCTGACAGAGGGCTAATATCTAGTATATCTAAAGAACTCAAGGAGTTAAAATGCAACAAATCAAGTAATCCAATTAAAAAATGGGGCATGGAATTAAACAGAGAACTCTCTGTAGAGTATTGTAGAGTGGCAGAGAAACACTTAAAGAAATGCTCAACATCCTTAGCCCTCAGGGAGATGCAAATCAAAATGACCCTGAGATTTCACCTTACACCCATCAGAATGGCTAAGATAAAAAAACTCAAGGGACAACACATGCTACAGAGGTTGTGGAGAAAGGGAGAAAGGGAGAACACTCCTAGATTGCTAGTGGGAATGTAAACTTTACAACCACTTTGGAAATCAATCTGGCGCTTTCTCAGACAAATAAAATAGTGTTTCCTCAAGATTCAGCTGTGCTCCTTCTAGGCATATATCCAAAAGATGCTCAAGTACACAACAAGGACATTTGCTCAACCATGTTTGTAGCAGCTTTATTCATAATAGCCAGAACCTGGAAACAACCCAGATGTCCCTCAGTTGAGGAATGATACAGAAATTGTGGTACTTTTACACAATGGAATACTACTCAGCAATCAAAAACAAGGAAAGCAATGATCATCCTGAGTGAGGTATCCCAAAGCAGAAAGACACATATGGCATATACTCACTTATATAGAACTATAAGATAAGATAAATATACAGAAATCTATACACCTAAAGAAGATAAACAAGAAAGAGGACGCGGGGTAAATGACCAATCCTCACTTAGAAAGACAAATGGGATGGACATTGGATGTAGGAGAAAACAAGTAACAGGACAGGAGCCTACAGCCTCTGAAAGACTCTATCTAGCAGTGTATCAAAGCAGATATTAAGACTCGTAACCAAACCTTCGACAGAGTGCAGGGAATCATATGAAAGAAGGGGGAGTTAGTATGACCTGGAGAGTACAGGAGTGCCACAAGGACCAAATATATCAGGGCACAGGGGTCTTTCATGAGACTGTTTCTCCAACCAAGGACCATCTATGGATATCACCTAGAACTCCTGCTCAGATATAGCCCATGGTAACTCAGTGTCCAAATGTATTCTCTAATAAGGGGAACAGGGACTATTCCTGACATGAACTCAACAGCGAGCTCTTCAACCCCTCCCTCCCGTAAGGGAGGAGCAGCCTTGCTAGGCCACAGAAGAAGACATTGCAGCCAGGCCTGAAGAGACTTGATAAGCTAGGGTCAGATGGAAGGGGAGGAGGTCCTCCCCTATTAGTGGACTTGGAAAGGGTCAGGGAGAAGATGAGGGAGGGAGGGTGAGATTGGGAGGGAAGGAGGGAGCTACGCCTGGGATACAAAGTAAATAGCCTGTGATTAACATAAAAATAAATAAATAAATAAATAAGTAAATAAATAAATAAATAAAAATTAAAAGAAAAAAGAAAGAAAGTCTATTTTATTAGATATTAGGATGGCTACTCCTTCTTGCTTCTTGTGTCTGTTTGCTTGGAAAACATTTTTCCAGCCCTTTACTCTGATGTACTGTTTATCTTTGTTAGAGAGGTGTGTTTCTTTTTTTTAAATTTTTTTATTAATTACAATTTAATCATTTTTTATCCCCCCATAGGCCCCTCTCTCCTCCCCTCTCGATCCCACCCTCCCTCCCCTTTCTGCATGCATGCTACTCTCCAAGTCCACTGATAGGGGAGGTTCTCCTCTTCTTTCTGATCTTAGTCTATCAGTTCACATCAAAAGTGGCTGCATTGTCCTCTTCTGTGGCCTGGCAAGGCTGCTCCCCCCAGGGGGAGGTGATCAATGAGCAGGCCAGAGAGGTGTGTTTCTTGAATGTAGCAGAATGTTGGATCTTTTTTCTACAACCAACATGTTAATTTGTGTTTTTATTAGAGACTTGAGACCATTGATATTAATAGATATTAGTGACCAATGATTGTTTGTTACTTTTATTGTGAGTTGGTGTTAATTGTGTGTTTGTTTTCTTTTGTCTTTTTGATGTGATAGTGTCTTTATCCTGTGTTTTCTTGGGCGTAGTTGATCTCGTTGAGTTGAAGTTTTCCTTCTAGTATCTTTTTCCTTTGCCACTTTTGATATTTTTTCTTTGTTCTGTAGATTTAGTGTTTTGATTATTATGTGGCAGAAAGAGTTTCTTTTCTGGTCTAGTCTATTTGTTGTTCTGTGGGCCTTTATATATTTATGGGCATCTTTTTCTTAAGGCTAGGAATTTTTTCTATGATTTTTCTCAAAAATATATTCTTTGCCTTGGAGCCTGGAATCTTTTTTGTCTATTTCTATTATTTTTAGGTTTCATCTTTTCATGGTGTCCTTGATTTCTTGAATGTTTTGTATTTGTAACATTTCCAATTTTATTTTATTTTTGAAAGATGTATCAATTTCTGGAACTGTATCTTCAGCACCTGAGACTCTATCTTCCATCTTTTGTATTCTGTTGGTGATGCTTAGCTTTGTGGTTCCTGATCTCTTCTCTAAGTTCTCCAGTTCTAGTGTTTTCTGTTTCTGTTTTCTTTATAGATTCTAATTCTGTTTTTATGTCTTGTACCATTTCCTTCATCTGTTTGAATATGGATTACTGTCTGTCCATGATGGCCTTTATTTTTTGTTCATTTTCTCTTTATGTACCTCCATTTTTTGTTCATTTCCTCTTTAGGTGCCTCAAATAACTGCATAATTATAGATTTAAGATAATTTTCTTGTGTTTCAGCTGTAATAGAATATCTGTTGACTTTTGGAGATTCTGGTGAAGCCATGATGTCCTGTTTTTTGTTGCCTATATTCTTATGCCTGCTTCTAGCCATTTGATTGTCTGTAGCCTTGAGTGACTATTCTTGGAGCCTGTACTGCAGACTGGATCCACCTGTCTCTGGAGTCTTGAGTAGTGTTCTCTGGTTTCACAGCCTCTGCTGCTTACTGTTTATGAGCCAGGTAGCTGGGGCACAAGCAGAGAGATCTCTGGGTCAAAGGCTGCTGCAGTGTCCCATAGGCTTCCTTAAGAAGGTGGAGGATGGGATTTGGGTCCCAGGCCTAGTTCAGCTCCACTGGGTTCACTGGCTGTTCTGGCCAAGGTGTTTCCGACCCAGGTGGGCTAGGCTCCTGGGGAGCAGGCAAAAAAGATCTCAGTACCTTCAACTAGTCCAATGCTCCACAGTCCAATATCCAACAGGCTTCCCTTAGATGGTGGGGAATGAAACCTGGGTCCCAAGCCTAGCTCAGCTCCTCTGTGTTCACTCTCTGTGTTCTGCTCGCTGATTCTGATCTGGGTGAACCAGGCAGGAGCAGATTAGGCAGAATGGAGCCATGCCTCCCACACAGTACTAGAATGTATCCCCTCCACTGGGTGGTGAGAGTGAGGGTCACTCGCCGCTGCAAGCAGGAAGGTGTTCACAGGACGTTGACCGTGGTATCCTGGGTTTGGAAACAGGAGCCTCTAATACCCAGGAGGTGTCTACAGAACTGTGAGACTGGGCGCCCAGGTTTGGAGACTTACCCCCAGTACAGGAAGATATGTACTCCACAGGCAGTGGGAGTGGGCTGCAGGGTCAGAAACGCATGTGTCCCGCTATTGCCTTTCCCGGAAGGTATCCACAGATGGTGTGTTTGGGTGGGTGGGTGGCCCAAGGCTTTAGCCTAGGAGCCCTGCATGCATGCTGAAGGTCCCAGGAAGGTATCCACAGATGGTAGGTTCGGGCAGCCTCAGGCTGAGGAGTCAGAGCCGAGTGAGCTTCCACCACCCATCCCGGTGGGTTAGGGCTGGTGGTCTATGGCTGTAGGGTAGAAACCCCTTCTCTCTTCCTGGCATGTTCTGCCGCTGCCGGTCACAGGAATATAATCCCAGATGCTGAGTTTGGGCGAGTGGCCTAGGGCTGCAGGGTCAGAGCCCAGAGAGTTATCTGTGGGATTGGGCAGGTAGCCTAGGGCTGTGGTAGTGCCGGGCAGGAGCCTGGGAATTTTTACTCGTATTAGCCGAGTGGCCTGAAGATGGACCTTCAGGTACCCCTGTGGATTCTCCTCTCACCTGAGAAAGAGATTCTAGGGTTTTGGGCTCCACAGTACAGCCTGCGGTCACTCTGTTCTCACTGCTGAGCTGCTGTTCAGATACCCTGCATGGTCAATTCTGCTATCTTGGATCCCCCTGTTTTATTTATTCTTCTCATTATTTTAGAAATCGATTTTTTAATTAGACAGTAAGAAAAGGTATGGATTTGGATGGGTGAGGAGGTGAGGAGAATCTGTGTGGAGTTGTGAGAGTTTATATTTTGTATAAAAATCTATTCTCAAGACAAATAAAATTACACTCTGGTGACTACAAATAAATAAACAAAATATACCAGCACCACCACCAACAACAACAAAAACTGGAGTGATAGCTCAGCAGTTAAAAGTATTTGGTGCTTTTGCAAAGCACCAGAGTTTGATTCCCAGCATCTTTTCAAGTTGAATCACAACTGCCATAATTCCAGTTTTAGGGGAATTACATCTTCTTCTGGTGTCTTCAGATGCCATCATGCATGTATGGATGAATAATCCACTTAGGTATAAATAAAAAAAATTAAAACCTTTAAAATGTACATAAACTCTAATCGGAAAATTATAAAATTTTAGTGAGAGAAACCAAAATCTCAAATGAATAGAAAGAAATTATACTGATCATGTATAAAACTCATTCAAACCCCCAGATCTCTGTATGTACAACTATACAAACTAATGTGTGTCATCAGATATTCAGATTTATTAAAGTGATGAAGAGAAGCTAAAAAATGCTATTGAAGTAAAACAAGTGATATGATCCTATACTTAACAGACCTAAACACCCCACCAGAAAACTCTTAGATCTAATAAATTCTTTCAGCTAAATAGCAGCATATAAAACCAACATGCAAATATCATTTTTATGCACGCATGAGCGTGCATACATACACCAATAACAAACATACTGAGAAAAAAAAGCAGAAAAACAATTCTATTTACAGTAACTGCAAAGGTAAAAAATGTCAAGGTTAGTTTATGAAAAGAAAGTCGATGAATAAAACCAAGAGCACAGTGAAGAAGCAACCAACTGAGTGAAGAGAGCCCATAGAAACTTTGTTAGCTCACTGAGAAAAACTAGGCAAGATAAATATTTTTCAGCACAAAGTTTTGTTTTCAAATTATTGCCACAAGCGTGATGCATAGCAACCAACAATGAAGTCTTAGTATCATTGAACAGGAAAAGTTTGTTGCTCAAGTATCTTAACCACGGTAGCGGTTGGTCAGGTGCTTTGCAAATCGTTTGTTTGTTCAAAAGTAGTCTGGATTTATTCCAGGGAAGCCACTTCAAATTCTTGGTTACCTGAATCAATAAAGTAATAAATTTTGCGACATAGTTTAGCTGATTTAGAATGCTTTATATTGGTTGACTTGCTTGAGCTATTTCCTCTCTACCTGTTTCTTATCTTCCAAAATTAGTCCTGATATGTTCTCATGTTCCTTTCTGAAACAATAAAATCCAATTTCTTAAGTATGTTTCAACTATCTGTTTTTGTATCACATCTGCAAAAACTCATGAGTCAAAACAAATCACATGCCCAGGCCCTGACTCAAGGAGTAGTATATCACAGTCAGAACACAAAATACCATTGTCTTGAGATACATTTTATTTGGTTCATGTAGGAAAGGAGGTTGTCACTCAAATTGTTCTTATGTTGGTTATTCCTGGGAAGTTAGAAATATGTATCACTATTCTTTTTGGAACCACTTATTTTTCTGGAGTTACTAACTTTAATAAAGCAAACATGAAACACTTGCAAAGAAGGCAATGATTATCATAAAATATAATGATAAAGTTAGGGGTACTGGATTATAAATATTAGAATGGGTGATAGCAGAAAGATAAACAGAAGAGTGAGAGGAGAGGAAAAATAGAATGGAGAGAGAAGAAACTATAATTATGAACAGGTGCTGAATTAAAAGTTTCCATTCAGGCATTTTCCATTTTAATTTTCACAAGAGATTTAATTTGAATGTTTACAGGAGGTTGGAAAATATAGATTTAAATAGGCTTGTGAATAAGACTAAGCATCCTACAAGCCCTATATGTTAAATAAATAGGTGACTTAGAACACAAGTACATTTTGGTCAAACTAATAGCAAAGACTGAGTAGAAAAGTAGAGGAACCTAAATATTTTATCACAGCTGCTTACCACAAGTTCTAGAAGATGGGATAATGCCCTTCTCTTCCAACATATCCATGTCCTAGTAACTGAAACCCACAAATATCTTAATATATTACTTCATATAGCAAAAAGTATATGGATGATGGGACAAAGTATTCTAAAATGGTAGGGTATCTTTAATGATATAGATTGGTCAAGTATGAATTAGGAATGAGTGTTAGAATGGAACTCTTATGTTGCTGGTTTTGAAAATGAAGGAAGAGAACATGGATCAAGTTATGCGTGTGGTCTCAGGAAGTTGTAAATGAGTGTGGGTGCATAGTTGACTAGCACAACAAAATACCAAGTTTGATCTCAAGTGCCATAAGGAAAAAACAAACAAACAAACAAACAAAGAATGTAACCAACCAGTCATACAAAAGCTATAAAAGGACAGGGTATGGATTGCTGCCAAAAGCTCCCCAAAGGAATGTAGCTCTTGTAGCACCATTTTTTTTAATGCAGTGCAATACATTTCAGAAGACTGGCCTTTAAAAGCAATAAAGTAATAACATTTCAGTGTTGTAAGCCATAAAACTTGTATCATATCAGTATTGCAATACAAAATTAAAAAGCTTGAGTTTGGAATACACATTTACCTGCAATGTTATACCAATTCAGAAAAAAACATTCCCACTGTGGTGGTAGAACGATAAAGAGAATAGCAGGATACAAGTGATCTGATAGGAGAAATGGGAAATGGGCAGGGCTTCTTAGGGGAAGGTCAGAGACTATAAATATAGAAGTAGGTAAGCAGGTAAAATAATAAGATGGATGACTGAAAGTCCACAAGAAACTATCAGACTATTACTCTTTACTTACAACAAAACCCCATAATGCATGTAATTAAGTGCATAAATATAAACATATAGTATTAATCAACTTTTTTTCATCTAGGCTGACAGTACTTTTTCCAAGAGCCAAAGACCATGCCAATACCAGACATGAGAAGTTCTTTTTTGATAGTTGGCCAGAGCTGTTAAAGAAACTCCCCAAATACACAATTTATTGCTGTTGCATTTGGTTATCCTCTAGAGGTTAAAGGTAAATCCCTATTGTTAAAGACACCATGTAATTCATAAACAGGTCCCTGGGGGTCCTAACCTAGATATGACCAGAATGTCCCTCTCCATGAGAACTACCTTTCATGGTATCAAGAGAGCACCATGCAAGCTTTCAAGGAGGGAGGCAGCCAACATTCCTACCCAGCTCTGAAACCTTGATGAACCACATCAATGACGAATACTGCACAATAACCCTTCAGATGAAGTAGTGGCATACATACCTGACACTAACTAACTACTGTCTAATTGGATTTAAGATCCACTCAACAAAAGAAATACCAAGCCTGGTGTTGGAAATCTCACTAACTATTCTTTGCTGGTGAAGTCATGGTTATTAGAGAAGAATCTACAATCAAGAGTTTACCAAAATAGCATAGTCACCAATTACATTCTATAAATATTTGTCCTTAAAGTCACAAATAAGTGTAATCTTCACCTTGCATCAAGGAAACTTTGCAACAGATGGAGAAACCAATTAATATACAGAGTTGTGGATTTCAGTCCCAATGGATACATCTGTCAAACACTCCCATACTTAAGGCTGAGGGAACGTTGCGGAAGAGGGGGGAAAGACTGTGACAGCCGGAGGATGAAGGACTTAACTGTGAGATTCGGTTCTCTAATAACAGCTATACCAATGATGTCTCACCAATATGACTAAACATGAGGTAAACAAGGATGACACTAACAAACACACTCAACTGGATGGGTAAAAACCCGCAAGGCTTTACTTCTACACAAAAGTAGTTTAGTGAACCAAGTAAAAGCTGGGAACAAGAGAGATGGTCCTCCCCAAAGGAGAGCACAACAATTGGTTGTAAAGTGTCATAAATTCAACCATATTATGTGAATGAAATAGATTATATTTAAGAATATAAATTATATATATACACACACACAATACATAAATGCATGCAATAACAATAAATAAAAGAAGAGGCCATGAATTTGAAGAAAAGAAGGAAGGGGTATATGGGAGGGCTTGCAGGGAGAAAAGGGAAGGGAGAAATGTTGTAGGTGGAATACAATTTCAAAATTAGCAACAGAAAACAAAACATGGGTTTGAAGTATGCATACACAAATTGACAAAACCATTACTATAGAGGTTTTGATGAGAATGGCCCCCAGAGGCTCATATATTTGAACGTTTTGTCCCCAGTTGGTGGCATTGTTTGGGAAAAATTAGGGGATTTGGGCTTTGTTGGAGGGAATGTGTCACTGGGGTAGTCTTGAGGATTTAAAAGACTCATGCCATTTTCAGTTTCTTTCTCTGCCTCATACTTGTGAATCATATGTAAGCTTTTAGCAAGTGCTTCAACACCATGCCTGCCAGTTTCCTGCCATGCTCCCTACCATGGTGGTCATAGACTCTAACTGTCTGAAAATCTTAAATTAAAAAAATCTCTTTTTAGAAGTTGCCTTAGGCATGCTGTCTTATCACAGAAATAGAAAAGTAACTAAGACAGTTTTCTTCATATATACAAAACAACTTTGTAGCTAAGGCTACAAAGACATTTCCTGATGGAATTTTTCAATATGAATAATAATACAAAAATTAAAAGCACATTGGAAATATTGCTATGACTTTGACCCAAAGTTTAGACAACATGAGCTTGCCTACTATCCAACCGACTGTTTATAGACACATATTAGCATCCTACACCTATGATCCTATGTAGGGGCCCCAGCCTGGCCTTCATCCCTCCTACTTTCTCCGGAGGTTGTTGTAGTATCCTGTATCCACCTTTAGAGAGCTCATTGCACTATGACCCTAGTCCCTGCCACCCAGGGACAAGCTGCAGAAATGTCTTATTACTCCATAGACTTCTGAAAAACTGTAGCAAGAATCTTCTAAGCTTAAGAAAGTTTGTTTCTGGGCTCAGAAGCTACATCCATCTACAGTTGAGCAGGTACCATTCATAGTACCACATTTGCACATGAACACAGAGATACCCCAGGACTGAACCACAAGTGCTGTTCAGTTGGTTTACAGCCTGACAAAATTAGCATAACTGCAAACAAAGATCCAAATACCCACTCATCGGAATTGAGACCACATATCCTCATAAGGAAAACCACTAAGAGGATCTAAGATGGTGTGTTGACCATGCAAGTTATCTGAACAGCAGCTCAGCAGTGAGAGCATATTGACTGGCAGGCCATACTGTGGACTCCCAATACCCAGCATCTGTGTTTCTTAGGTGAGAGGAGAACCTATGGGGAAACGTGAGGGTCCATCTTCAGGCCAATACTGGTGAAAACTCCTTAGGTTCCTGACCAGCACAGCCATAGCCCTATGCCACCCGTCCAAATTCACTATCTGTGGATACTTTCCTGGTACCAGCTGCTCGACCTTGGGTGATCACTCTCACTGTCTGTAGAGTAGATGCCTTCCAGTACTGTGGGGAGGCTCTAAACCTAGGTGCACACTCTCACTGTCCAGTGGACACCTTCTGGGTACTGGCAGATTGCAGTTCCAATCTTGGTTGTCCACTCTCATCATCATTTGAAGTGAATACCTTTGGGTACTGGGGTGGAGTGTTTGCTCTAAACTTGGGACCTACTCTCTCTATTCCATAGACACCTTCTAAAACTCCAAGTTCCCCTGTGGAATGAATAACTTTGGGTACGGGGGTGGAGTGAAGGGTAGTGGAGTGGAGCTCTAAACTTGGAACCCACTCTCACCCTCCCTTGGAGAGGATACCTTCTAATACCTGGGGCATGCAGCTCCAAACACAGTGCCCAATCTAACCATCCCAGGCAAGCAGCTCCAACCTTGGGTCTCCTGACTCTTGGGACCCACGGAAGCAATTCCAGACAGTGATTCAAGGCTGGCTCAACCCATCTCCCTAATGAGACCAACAGGACCTCTGAGCTCAAAAGTTTTCTAAAAAGGCTGTGTCTAAGCATAGTGCTTGGTCTCACTAACATCAGAGCAAGAAAACAAGTGGCCAGGCAGTTGACTCCAGATCTTTCTTCTGCAAAAGGAAGATTCCTGACCTACTGAAGAATCCATATGCCTCCTCCCCCCCAGGATCAAATGTCTGAGGAGACCCATGAGCAATTCTCTGAAAACCACCTGCAAGTCCCAGATCATTCTCACCAATCCAAGAACAGCTTCTGCAAGAACGGCTTCTGCAAGAACGGCTTCTGTAAGAACATCCAGCTTCCTGCCCAGGGATCTTTCCACACCTCCAAGAACTCCTGTAGGCAACAGGATCTAACAACCAATGCCAGAAATAGCCAGATGGCTAAAGGTCAGCATTAAAACACAATCAACAAAAGCGAAAGCAACACGGTACCCCCAGAACCCAGTTATCCAAAGGCAAGTAACCCTGGAAACATTAACACAATTGAAACATAAGAAAATGACCTTAAATCTATGCTTACAAATATGATAACAGGGGAAATGAACAAAATCCATAAAGACATACAGGAAGATACAGTCAAATAGACTGAGGCCTTTAGAGGAAATAATTAAACCACTGAAAGAAATACAGGAAAGTTCAAAGAAATAGATGAAGGAATTGGACAAATCATGGAATGAAAGACAGGAAAATACAAACAAAAAGGTGAGGTAAATCAACAAAATGATTCAAGATCTGGAGATGGAAATAGAAACATTAAAGAAAGCACAAACTGAAGAAATCCTGGAGTGGGAGAACTTAGAGAAGAAAATGTGAACTATAGAGGTAAGCATCATCAACAGAATACAAGAAATGAAGGAAAGAATTTTCAGATGTAGAAGACACAATGGAAGAAATTGATGTGTTCATCAAAGAAAATGTTAATCCAAAAAAATTCCTGACACAAAACATGCAAGTAATCAAGGACATCATGAAAAGAAGGAACCTAAGAATAATAAATAGAAGAAAGAAGATTCCTGACTCCAAGGACCAGAAAATATTTTCAATAAAATCATGGAAGAAATGTTCTCCAATCTTAAGAAAGACATGCCTAGAAGCATAAAAAGAGGCCTACAGAACCTCTTTTATGGAGTAGAGCAGCAAAGAAAATCTTCCTGCCATATAATAATCAAAACACTATGTTGGTATAATGTTCTTTTGAAATGTATACACCTTACCCTTGTTCATTCAAATGCTGATTTCTCCCCACCCCCACTCTCTGGTTTCAATCCAGACATTGCATTGTGATACTTTTTCTAAGCATCACCTTTCTCAACTTTGTGTAAACATGACAAAATAAAACAACCAGCCACAATGTTGAGCAATAGAGAGGAAGGAGTAGGCAGGAGAGGGGAGGAGCCAGAGGACAGGAAAGAGTGGGAGGAAAACGGCAAGAATGCTGGGAGAACAGAGGCAGGAGGGAAGATCTTGGAACGACATGGAGAGATGGACTGGACGTAATGTATCACTAAAAGCAAGTATAATGTGGGAAATCTAAATGTTAGGAAACTATGAGGGCTTGGAGGTTTAGGATGTGTTATGTCAGGTTCATGGGACCCTCAGAGACCACCAGGAGACGACTCGATGCAATTGCAAGAGAGCTTTATTACGAGAGCGATTGAACTCGGGACCCAAGTCTCACTGGCACAGCAGTAGAGAAGTGGGACCCCGAGCTCTGAGTGAACAGGATTTTTAAAGGGAAAGTCTGTGAGCAGGGGGTTTCCATGGCAGCAAGCAGGGGGGCACAAGCCTTGGCGTTACAGAATTGGGTGAAGTTTAGCAGGGTGGGGGTGACCTTTTCTGAGGCACATAATCACAATGGCTAAGGCATATAATCACAATGGCTATTTTTCTAAACCACATCTGAAACATTGGGGAGAATTTTCCCACCCGATTCTCAACCAATTCCCATTGATTATTGCCAGGGAGTTTGTCTCTATTTTCTATGAAGCATTTATTCTGTTATATTTCCTGAAGGCTGTTGCTAGGAGAGTTAACTTTGTTTTCTGCCAGGTGTACACTCTGTGATATTTCCTGGTGCCTGAATTCAGTTCCCAGTCAAGATCTTTATTTCAAAATGGAGTTATATTCAGGCTATCTTAAGCTCTTCAGATGGAGTAACTGTTGCCCAGCACTGTGTTCTAGGTTAATTAAATAAATCATAGGCTCTGTGTGGTGATTTGATTATACAGCTGTTTAGGAGTAACAACAGCTTTACCAGAGGTATATTAATAGTAAGTATTAATAGTCACCTACAATAGGGATCTCTCCTCCATTGTTGGTAGGAATGCAAACCTGTACAACCACTTTGGATATCGATCTGGCCCTCTCTCAGAAAATTAGGAATAGTACTACCTCAAGATCCAGCCATACCACTTTTGGTCATATACCAGGAAGATTGTCCAACATACAAGAACATTTGCTCAACTATGTCCATAGCAGCTTTATTCATACTAGCCAGAATCTGGAAATAACCTAGATGTCCTTCAATCAAAAAATGGGTTCAGAAATTGTGGTATATTTACAAAATGGAAAACTACTCAGCAATTAAAACAAGGAAATCATGAAATTTGCAGGCAAATAGATGGAACTAGAAAAGATCATCCTGAGTGAGATAACCCAGAACCAGAAAGACACATATGGTATATACTCACCTTATAAGAAGATATTAGCCATATACTATAACCAGTCTAAAATCTACAGATCTAAAGAAGCTAAATAACAAGGAAGATCCTACTGAGGATGCTTAAATCTCATTCAGGATGGCAAACAGGATAGACACCAGAACCGGTGGATAAGAGGGAACAGAATGGGAGTTTACTATAGAGGGTCCTCTGAAAGGCTCCACCCAGCAAGGGATCAAAACAGATGTGGAGACTTACAGCCAAACTTTGGGCAGACTGCAGGGAGTCTTATGGAAGAAGGGTGGGGCATAGAATGATTCCATGGGGACAGGAGCTCCACAAGGAGGCCAACAATGCTAAAAAATCTGAACTCACGGGTTTCTGCAGAGACTGGTGCACCAACCTAGACCCCCTGCTTAGAGGTAGCTGATAATGCAGCTCAGTCTCTATATGGGTCTCCAAGTAAGAGGAACAGGGGAGGCCCCTGTCATGAACTGGGTTGCCTGCTATTTGATCACTTCCCCCTGGCAATGTGGCCTTGCCAGGCCACAGAGGGAGAGGATTCAGGCAGTTCTGATGAGACTTCATAAGTTGTGGGCAGATGGCAGGGGAGGAATGCTCCCCATTCCAGTGGACTAGAGGAAGGGGATTGGGAGAAGAGTGATGGAGGGTGGGACAGGGTGGAGTTGAGGGAGGGGGCTGCAATCAGGCTATAAAATGAATAAATTGTGAAAAATAAAATAATACTAATAAAAAAGAAAGACAAAAAAATCTGTTTTTATATCTTAAATTGTTTTTATTATTTTATTCATCTGTGCTTTTACAGTCTTCACTGAAGTATGTATTCATATCCTTTTTGAGTTCTTAAATCATGTCTATTGTTGCTATTTTGAAATCATTGTCTTATATGTCATGTAAATTGCTTTTCTTGGGGGATATTACAATGAGGGTACCAATTTTTGGCTAAAAATTGTTTGATCATTCATGTTTGTGTTTTTGTACTTAATCATTTGGAGTTAGATTATTTGTTTTGCTTCGTGGTATAAAAATCTTGTCTCTCGTATTCCTGTTACTTTATTATACTGAGTGGTTGATTAGATATATTGAAATTTGTCATAGGTATGTGAGATTGATGGTTACTTTTCTCCTTTGGCAGCATGTGTAGAACTTAACACCATAAAATAGTGGTTAAACTAATTGAGTAACAGTTAATTTTCTCCATGTTCAATGATATAAGTGGTATTTTCAGTAATAGGACCTTAGTGTCAAGTTGTGGAGTGCAACCAGTAGCATAGGCAATAGCTTGTATTTTTATTTATTTATTTATTTATTTATTTTTTTGTGCAGTGGTCTATAGGAGCACATTGGCCAATGTCTCAATAAGATGTAACCTATTCCTGGCATTTGGGGTTTACTTGGTTATATGTCTATTTGGGTCATTGTCTCTCTCATTATATGATTACTTCATTTAAATTCTGCTCATGCACACACACACACACACACATATATAATCTGAGAAGACCCTAAGTTCTGTAGAGTCCCAGCTACTATCTCTGACAACACATGCTTACTAATATAGACACTTCTGTTCCCTGTCAAACCTACCACAGTAAGGAAATGCAAAGTCATCTTTCTTCTGGAGGATAAAAACAAATTAAATACTCCTTTTAGTGAAAACTCATTATAATAAACTATAGTACAACCACAAATAGTCTTTCTCTAAGTGCAAGCTTAACATATAGCAAAGAAATGAAAAGATTTCCTGTGTGACCAAAGTACCTTGATTTCAGATACATTGCAAAATAAATAGAAATTTCCCATGTGAGTCATTTGGAAAATTTCAGTGTTTGACATCATTGGGGAGGTCACAGATTTACCCACAAAGGCATAAAGTTTACACAAAGGAATAGGTTGAGAAACAGGGTCAATATTCTACCAGTCTCTAAGATGCACTGGGACATAGCCCTTAGTTTCTGTTGAGTGCACAGAGAAGTGTATTTCTGGATAAAAGCAAGATTACACATATCTAATCTCATTATTTAAAATCAGGGTAAGTGGACATGTTTTAATGTATGTGGTCTGGATCTGCAAAGTAAGAGTGGACCTCTCCAAGGCACTGGTAGGCAAAGCTGATCTGTTATATTCCACTTTCCAATTTTTAATGTATATTTTGCTAGATTAGACTGAGATAAAATTCACTAATGACTTAATCAACTATCATCTCAGTGGCAAAATAAAATTCTTATCTGTTTGACAACTTTTTCACATAAATTGACCAGCACCTGGCATGAGTCCACTATGTGTATTGCCAGGTCAGTTTTTTTTTTTTTTCCATTGACCACTTGTTTTATTACAATGTAAAAGTAAGGTTTTTTTTTTTTTTTAACCAAAATCTAGTATTTATTATCTTTTATACTAGACACAGGCACTCACACTTAAACACAGAAACAATCAAGCCATATTACATAAGAGGCCAATGTACAGTGGTAGCTAAAATAGGTATCAGTTTTCTGAAATTGAAGGAATATTGATTTAGTAGATCTCTTGTCCATAGGTTTATGGCCTTGTCTGCTGCGTAAGGCTTTAATGATCCCATTTAACCTTCAGTTCCCATACAGGGGCAGGGTGGAGATGAGGGAGGGAGGGTGGGATTGGGAGGGAATGAGGGAGTGGGATACAGCTGGGATACAGAGTTAATAAAATGTAACTGATAAGAAAAAAATAAAATAAAAAAAAATAAAAAAAGACAAATTAAATGTATGGGAATTGAAGGTTAAATGGGATCATTAAAGCCAGGTCAGTTTTGAATTGGTTTCTCATTGATGACCCCTATCCCCTGCCTTCAGTTCAGAGAATGGGTTCCATGTAGATGATCCCTAAATTCATCTCACATCCTCCTTTGTTTTGTTTCTATTTTGCAAATGAAAGCAACAAAATCTGTAATTCACAGAGTATTTGTGATTTAACATTGGTTGTGATAAGCCATTTCTTTTCTTCAAAAATTTGTGTTATAGATACTTCCTGGAGGAACAGAATGTCTTATGTTAGAACAACAGAAAAATAAAATTGGAATGGAATGTTAAAAACCTTCAATTCAAGCCAGACCATCATAGTGCATACCTAAAATCCCATCACATAGGAGTTTCAGTAGGAAGGCAGGGTTCAAGGTCAGTCTGGGCTGTGTAGTGGGCACCTGTCTCATAAAAGTAGCAACCTAAATCACTCTTCAGTAAATCAGTTTTTAAAATTACCTTTACAAGCCGTTCTTGTTGAATATCTCCAGCAAGTGGAAGCAGATGTCTTCCATAAGGCATCCATCATCTACCTAATGACAACATTGACTATTCTGGGCAGTAATGAGAGGAAAGGAGGCAGTGCAGGAGAAAGATTGTTAGGATAGACAAGAAGAGGGGGAGAAAATATATGGAAGGGAAGGAGGGGAAATGCACTATCACTTATGGACACATTTTCTGGGTTTACCCCTGCACCACCATCTTGTACACACCCGCTGCATAGTTTGTTGGGCTTCTGGTTCTAGAGCCAAGAAGTGTGTGTGAAGAGTTAATATAGGAGCCCCTTATCAGAGCCAATACATCTGCATTTTAAAAAATGCCCTTTTAAAAAGTTTCCTCATTCTGCTGAGAAGATAGTGTTTGCAGGCTATGGTGAAGATGTCAGGTCATCTACATTTGTTGCCCTTGAAAGCCACGCCCACACAGATTGGGAGATAACAGACTTGCTCTTTCCTTAAAGTTTTCAAGCTTGAGCTCAACCAAATATGTTTGTGGTGGAGCAGAGGATTTGAACCTAGCCCGTGTTAGCTTTAGAGCCCGTGTTCTTAATTTGGCCTCACCGCCTTTGAGCACAGGCCTATCTATTTCCATTCAACTTTCTGTTTATTTCAAGACTTTCTCCACTATCCAGGGTTTGAAGCCCTGGATAGTGAGACTTTGACTTTGTAGAGAGGAAAGAGTATAAGTTTCTGTGCTTCTTCCCCAAAATGATTCTCATATCTTTTCTCTGATTTTTAAAAAGATGATAAAGAAAGAATATAAAAGAAACCCAAAAGCAAGATCAGGAGACAATATAGGAGATTTAAAGAGAATGATACTATTTATGGAATTATACACCAAATAGGCTTTTTTTCCCCCCTTAATTTAAAACTGGGTAGAATTCTGCCCTGTGGAACTTTTCTTCTTTTTTACCTGTTAGATGATGCAGCCAAACTTTTGTAGCCAAGCTAGCAAACAGTCAGTGTTGTTAGCAGCTGGAGGTCCACAATAGTTTTAAATCTTATCATTGTCTTTTTTTTTTTTTTTTTTTTTAACGACGACGACACAAACCAATACTGACTTCCTTCTCGACTCTATCCCCTACAGATGGACACAACATTTTTTTTTTTTTTTTTTTTTGGCCGATAAGCATGGATAGCTTTGCAAGGTCTCTGTGTTCCCCTGTAAAGTGTAAATACCTGTAAAGTGCTTGCAGTTGTGGTGTTGAGTAATGGTGAGGACTATGAATACTATATTTTCAGCACTTGGAGGATTAGCTAGGGCAGACATATTATTATTAGCAACAGCAGTATTCAGGAGTCTGGTTGTGTAGTGTCATAACTAAGTCCTTCCTCTGAGATCTTAGATCATAGGTATGCTTTGTAGAGAAAATTCCTTTCTTTCCAGCTTCCCCATACTACACTCAATGAGCTCAGAGTCTGAATCATTAGATTCTAGGCATCCCCTGGGTGTCAGAACTGCAGGTTAGTTCTATAAAACCCTTAGAAAGTAGGGATTCATTCTTCACAGGATAGTCTCTATGTTTTTACAGCAGTGTGAAAATATGATCACATATTAACAAAAGGCTATCAGTGTGACACAGGGTGGGAAGGATCAATTGTTAACACAAAATTCCATGAACACACATGGTTCAGGGTAGGACAAAAAAGAATGGGATTTGATATTAATGGTTCTTCAAAGGTATGACATTTTTTAGTAATCTTAAATACTATCTGAAGCCCTGAATAGTCAGTGCTTTTCCAATATTCATTTGTATGATTTTTACATTTTTTACATTCTTCTCTAATCCATTGTTTTTTTTGTATTTATAATAAAAACCAAGCCTTAAAGAACCTAGGCAAAAAGTTTAATGTCTGACTCATAAATCAGAACCCCTGGCCTTATTTAAGGCTCTTTCACTACTCACGGTAATAACACTTTGTTACATCCACATGATGTTTTATTGGTTGTACATAGCGTGTCTCATCTTACCTTGCTTTCCTCAGCCATATGGCCCCTCCATAATTGCCATAAGGAGCTTCATCGTGGATTTGGATCTTGAAATTAGTAAAGTGACTCCAGCCTCAGACTCTGCTGAACCATAGCAGGGTTTAAGGAGTGCTTCTCTGTGTACTCTGTGCTCTGTTGTTGGTGAGTGGCTTTCACCAAAGTGCAACTGAAGAGGAGAATTGGGATTCCTTAACTCATTCAAAAGCCCCCAAATTATGCATATTGCACTCATTATACCCATTGCACTCTCTGGTTCTGGATAGAGTATGAACAGATGGTTTTTATTCTGCACTCTCTGTGCTCCTGTTCTGTGTTACCTGAACTGGTATCATTTATTGAAGCTTTAGATAAAATCCTTTAAATTGCTTTTATTGTATCTTTTTTAAATTGTGAGAAAATCTACTCATCCCTGGTATATGCCTTAAAGTCTTTGACCTCAGAAACAGAGAAGTTCAAACCTCCTACTCATATGACCTCTTAAAATCCCATGAAAGCAAATCAGAAATAACCATGTCCTACAGCTCACGAAGAGGAAATGAAATTGATATGACAGGAGACATTTCTTTAAGTGACTTAAATAACACTGTTACTAGCTAAAGTGGGAGGGGCTTTTTGTCTTGAATCATTGGTTCTCCATGTTCTCTCTGTCATTTCACGAACCTCCTCCTAGTTTTCTCTGTTGCACTTCCTTTCAGATTTTCCTTCCTGTCTGTAACTCACAAGATTACCAGAATAGACTCAGGAAGTGTGTAATAGGTGATTCTCATTCTGTCTTTGTATTCTTCTCTTTCATGTGTTTCTGCTCCTGACGAAGTAAAGAGACCAAATAAAGGAAAGGAAAGAATAAAACCACAAATTCTTATTTTAAATTATTTTCTTTCATGTGAGTTAAAGAACCCCAATTCTCTTCTTCACTCCCTCTCTCCCATTCAGGTACCACAGAGCAGAGAGTAGATAGAATCCAGAATAAAAACCATCCTGTTCATGTTCTCGTTTAAAGTAGGACAAGCTATACTTTTTATGTTTTATCATTGTGTGTTCTCCTTTTCAGAAGCCAAAGCATGATGACCTTATCCTGGGCAAACCAAACAATGATAGTGGAGTTTGTTCTTCGAGGATTCTCTTCCATCCTGCAGCTAAATATTTCCCTCTTTATAATGTTTTTCATCTTCTACATACTAACTGTTTCTGGAAACATCCTCATTGTTCTCCTAGTTCTGTGCAACCATGCTCTCCACACTCCCATGTACTTCTTCCTAGTCAACCTGTCCTTTTTGGAGGTCTGCTATACCTCCAACATTGTCCCCAAGATGTTGCTGATTATCATAGCTGACCAGAAGACTATCTCAGTGGTTGGCTGCTTAGCACAATTCTACTTCTTTGGATCCCTTGCTGCAACAGAGTGCCTCTTGCTCGCTGTGATGTCCTATGACCGCTACCTTGCTATCTGCCAGCCTCTGCGATATCCCATCCTGATGACTGGTCCTCTCTGTTTTAGGTTGGCTACTGGATCTTGGTCCTGTTGCTTCCTTCTCACATCCATTACCATGGTCCTGCTGTGTAGACAGAACTTCTGTGGCCCTAATGAAATTGATCACTTCTTTTGTGACTTTGCCCCTTTGATTCATCTCTCCTGCATGGATACTTCACTGACTGAGACCATTGCCTTTGCCACCTCTTCTGCAGTCACTCTGGTCCCGTTTCTCCTCATCACAATTTCCTATGCATGCATTCTCTTTGTCATCCTAAGAATACCATCTGGCACAGGCAGGAGAAAAGCTTTCTCCACCTGTTCTTCCCATCTCACTGTCGTCACAGTATTTTACGGAACACTGATTGCCACATATCTTGTACCTTCAGCCAACTCTTCGCAGCCCTTGCGTAAAGTGTTTTCTCTGCTGTATACTATCCTGACACCTATGTTCAACCCCATTATCTATAGCCTGAGAAATAGAGACGTCCATGAAGCTTTGAAGAAATTCTTGAGCAAGAAGTCAGGCTTCCTCATATGACATGCAAAACAAAAGTGCTCTAACAGCTGCTTCTAAGGATGGCTGTAGTAGATGCTGCTAAGTTCTCACAGCTGCAGGCTATCTAGTATCCCATTTTATGGTCTAAGTAGCTTTTATTTATTTATTATTTGCTTAAGATTTATATATTTATTTTACATCCCAATTGTAGCCCTCTTCCTCCTGGTCACTCTCTCCCACTCTCTTCACCGTATTCCCCACCCCCTTGTCCTCAGAAAACGGGGCCCCACTAATCTACCCCAGCATAGCATGCAGCTCAGGGCTGAGCTCCTCCTTATCTACTATGGCCAGGCAAGTCAGCAAGCTAGGCCAAAGTGATTGAAAGCATGCATCAGAGTTCATGTCATTCCGTTCAACTTACTGGGGTCCCACATGAAAATAAAATTGCCTGCCCGTTACATAGGTATATGGAACCTAGGTCCAGTTCATGCATGCTTTTGGTTGGTGCTTCTGTCTCTGTAAGGCCCCATGGATCGATTAGTTAACTATGATGGTCGCCTTGAAACATTCTTGTTCCTTCCGGGTCCTTTTATCTTTTCTTCCCATTGTTCCACAGGACTCTTTGACCCTAAACATGCCCGGTCTAGTTTATGTAGCTCTTATTCTGTCATGCCATCTCCGAGAGTCTTGGATTCTTATTTTTTTAAAAAAAGCCTATAACCAAGGTGAAATGATAAGATTTTTGACCAATTTATTCAATTATTCGTAAGTTTATTATGCTCAAGGTACTTTGCTAGACATAAGTGATAAAAATAGATGAAAAAAATCAGAGGTATTGTTTGCTATCATCAAACTCACTGTTTAGTAAGAAGAAAATCATTAATCAAATACTCATTTAAAACCAGGAATATAAGTACAAAATTGTACCAATGATTCAAAATAATAAGATGGTTAATACGTATCTATTAGAAGGGCCAAAATCTAGAACACTGACAACACCGAATACTGGTAAGAATGTGGAGAAATCTCTCATTGCTGGTAGACATGCAACATTCTCAGCTACTTTGAAAGTTAGTCTTTCAGTTTCTTAGAAAACTGAACATACTGTTTCAATATATTGAGCAATTACATCCTTTGTTCTTTATTCAAATTCAATGAAAGCTTTCCACAAAAGAAAACTATACAGAGATTTTTTTAAATAGCTGTATTATTTATAGTTGCCCCAAACTGGAAACAACCAGGATGCCCTTTAGCACATGAATGGACATATCCAGAAAATGGAAACTATTCAGCACTATAAAAAGGAAATGAATCACTGAAGGATGAAAAGACACATAGAAAGGAATACCAGTAATGCTCCTGAAAAAGTGACTGTTACCATGTTTCCAACTACACAACATTCTTGAAAAGACAAAACCATGGAGACAGTAATAGGAGAAGTAGTTGCCAAGCATAGGGAGAGGAAGCATGGATAAGGGGAGCAGAAAGCAATTACAGGAGAGTAAAGCTACTAAGTAATTCTGTTAGGGTAGATATGTGTCATTACACATTTGTTGAAAGTCAAAGAATGTATGACATCTACAGTGAGTCACAAATGGTAATTGGGTGATGGTGATGTGTCATTGGTATTACAATTGGACCCCTTGGGTATGAGATTTGGGTATTGAGAATACTGAGAAGGCTGAGTATGTAGAAACAGAGGATATATGGAAACTTGCTGTACTTTATGTTTTGCAGTGAACCTAAATTTTCCATAAAATAAATTGATTAAAGATGTTATGTCCATCCCAGGAGTACAGAGCTTTTGTGTTTTTCTCTGGAATATATTTGGCCTATGAAAAATATCTTATAATCTGCATAAAGAAAGCATGGCACATTTACATAATGGAGTATTACTCAGCTCTTGAAAAATCATAAACTTTGCAGGCAAATGGATGGAACTAGAAAAGAATTATTCTGAGTGAGGTGACCCAGATCCAGAGAGATGAATATAGTATGTATTTGCTAAGAAGTGGATATTAGCTATTAAGTAAGTGATAGACAAGCTTAAATCTCTAGACTCAGAGAGGCTAGGTAAAGAGGAAGATTCTAGGGGGACACATGGATCTCCCAGGGAGGGGGAAATAGGAAAGGTTTTGCTTTCAGACAGGGGTTGGGTGTAGGTGGAGACAGGAGAGTGTAGATTAGGTGGAGGGAGAAAGTGTGAGGAAAGATGGCTAGAACTGAGTTGGGGGGGCACGTGGGAGGAGGTGTAGAAACCGAATGCAGTGGGAAATTTCTGGAAGAATAAAGGTTCTCTTGATGAGGACTCCTGGTAATGGGGGATATAAAGTCTAAACCGGCTACCTCTTATTTTCAGATGGCGTTTCCAGTGGCAGGGCTTGGCTGCCTTCAATTTAGTCTTTGGCCAAACGTTCCCATAGAAAACTCTTAACAACCCAGGATGTTGCTAAAACAAAGTGTTGCTCTCTGAAAACTGACAGCTTGATGTCCATTGCTAAAGACAAAATCCACACAATCCATTGAACATGGATAATTCGAACTGGTGCCTACATGGAGCCTTCACCACTATATTCTAGTCTCTTTAGTGTGAGAAGGTACTCTGCAACCTACTGAAAGAGAAATGTGGATACCAACCCAGCCACAAAACATCTGACTTATAATCTGACCTACCTGCAAAATATGCTAGGGCGATTGTGGACAGAACTTGTGGGAGTAGGCAACTAAGGTCTGATTTGACTTAAGGCCTACTCCACAAGATGAAGCCCATAGCCAATACTGCTTGTGTAACTGAAAATCAGAAACTAGATAGCCCAGAGTCCTACAGTAAACCCAAATACTACTAGTCTAAAACAATTATCCAGTGAAGTGACTCCTAAGGATATTCTCCTATACACATGGATCCATGCCTTATTTGTTCATCAATAAAAACGTTTCTTTTGCCAGAAGTTGAGAATAGATGTAGAGACCCATTGACAGATATAATGCAGAGAGAAAGTCTAAATGAAAGGTCTCCATCAAATCCTTCCCCTCAGAGCTCAGAGAATTCTGTGGAAGAGAAGGTGTAAAGGCTGTAAGAGTCAGAGGAGACTGGGGACAGCAGGAGAACAAGGCCTTTTAAATTAACTAAGCAAGGCACACATGTGCTCATAGAGGCTGAAAGCAGCAACACATGGCATACATGGGTTAACCCCAAGTTCTTTCTTTATATGTTACAGCTCTGATCATAGTGTTTTTATGGGTCTCATGACTGGGACTTTTCATGTTGGTTGCCAAAACTTTGACATGGTTGTTTTTTTTCTTCACCTTATATTTTATTGTGTTGTGTTTGTTTAGTGTCTCTTAGAAGCCTGTTCTTTTCTAATAAGAAGAAACAGAAGGCAAGTGGATCCAGAGGGTAGGAGAAGTGGGGAAGAACTGGAAGGATAGAGGAAGGGGAAACTATAATCAGAATATATTGTATGAGAAAAGAATCTATTTTCTTTTTAGCATAATTTTTCATTCATTACAATTTATTCACTTTGTATCCCAGCTGTAGCCCCACCCTCTTCCCCTCCCAATCCAGCCCTCCCTCCTTCCCATGCCCCTTCCCCAGTCCACTGATAGGGGAGGACCTCCTCTCCTTCCATCTGACCCTAGTCTATCAGATCTCATCAAGACTCTTTCATAGTCTTCCTCTGTGGCCTGGTAAGGCTGCTCCCCCTTCAGGAGAAGGTGATCAAAGAGCCAGCCCCTGAGTTCATGCCAGAGTCAGGCTCTGTTCACCTAGTAATAGCAATCCCACTTGGATACTGAGATGCCGTGGGCTACATGTGCAGGGGTTCTAGGTTATCTCCATGAATGGTCCTTAGTTTGAATATCAGTCTCAGAAAAGACCCCTGAGCCCAGATTTTTCTTTTGGTTCTGTTGCTTTCCTTGTGGAGCTCCAATCCCCTCCAAGTCTTTTTATCTCCTCCTTTTTTCATAAGATTCCCTGCACTCTGCCCAAAGTTTGGATATGAGTCTCAGCATCTGCTTTAATACCTTGCTTGGTAGAGTCTTTCAGAGGCCCTCTGTGGTAGGCTCCTGTCCTGTTCCTTGTTTTCACCTTCTTCTGATGTCTATCCCATTTGCCTTTCTGAATGAAGATTGAGCATCTTACCCAGAGTTCTCCTTCTTGCTTAGCTTCATTAGGTGTTCAGATTTTTGTATGATTATTCTCTCTCTCTATATATATATCAAATATCCACTTATAAGTGAATACATACCCTGTGTGTCTTTCTGCTTCTGGGATACCGCACTCAGGATTATCTTTTCTAGTTTCCACCAATTGCCTGCAGATTTCATGATTTCTTTGTTTTTAATTGCTGAGTAGTATATCATTTTGTAAATATACCACAATTTATGTATCCATTCCTCAATTGAGGGGCATCTGGGTTGTTTCCAGATTCTGGCTATTATGCATAAAGCTGCTATAAACATGGTTGAGCAAATGTCCTTATTGTATCCTTGAGCATATTTTGGATATATGCCTAGGAGTGGTATAGGTAGCAATATTCCTCCATGTCTGAGAAAGCACCAGATGGATTTCCAAAATGGTTGTACAAGTTTACCTTCCCACCAGCAAGGGAGGAAGGTTCCCTTTCTCCCGATCTTCTCCAGCATGTGTTGTCACTTAAGTTTTGATCTAAGCCAAATAATCTATTTTCAAAAAAAAAAAAAATGAAAAAATTAAAAAAGAATGTGGGGATTAAAGTCAAAAATTTTTAAATTTTTTTATTAATTACACTTTATTCATTTTGTATCTGCCCATAAGCCCCACCCTTGTCCCCTCCCGATACCACCCATCCTCCTCCTTCTTCACGAATGTCCCTCCCCAAGTCTACTGATAGGGGAGGTCCTCTTCTCCTTCCTTCTGATCTTAGTCTATCAGATCACATCAAGAGTGGCTACATTGCCATCTTCTGTGGCCTGGTAAGGCTGCTCACCCACAGGGAGAGGTGATCAAGGAGCAGGCCAATCAGATTATGTCAGAGGCAGTCCCTCTTCCCGTTATTATGTAACCCACTTAGGCACTGAACTGCCATGTGCTTCATCTGTGCAGTGGTTCTAGGTTATCTCCATGAATACTCCTTGGTTGGAGTATGAGTCTCTGGGAAGTTCTCTGGGTTCAAATTTTCTGGTTCTGTTGCTCTCCTTGTGTGGTTCCTGTCCTCTCCAGCTCTTACTATTTCCCACATCTTACATAAGATTCCATGCACTCTGCCCAACAGTTGGCCATAAGTCTCAGCATCTGCTTTGATAGTCTGCAGGGCAGAGACTTTCAGAGGCCCTCTGTGGCAGGTTCCTAGGTTGTTTCCTGTT
>REGO01001643.1:3615-22667 GCA_010120015.1 Rhombomys opimus | reverse complement strand
AAAAAAAAACAACACTGATTCAGGGCTGGAGAGGTGGATAAAGTGCTTACCAAGTCAAACAAAATATTGGAGTTTGGATTGCTGAGTACAACATGAAAGCCTGGCCGCTGTGCCATCTTCCTGTAATGTCAGCATTTCGGAATCAGAGACCGGACAAGCTGGTAAGCTTATCATCTGGGAATGATGAACTCCACGTTCAACAAGAAGTTGATGATCCAGACCAAGAGATCCTGGATCAGTAAATAAAGTGACAAGTGATGGAAGAAGACACTTGATGTCAGCTTTGGGCTTCCATTCATACTTTTCACTTGCACATACCTACGCACACATATGTGCACACATGAACACACAAAAACATTGAATGTAGAAATAATACTTATTTAGAGTAAGATTCATTCTATGTTATGTTATTTTACTTATGTTCCAGAAAACGCATTCACTGAGATTTACTTAGCATGTAGAATTTTCTATCACCCTACCGCCCCATAATTCTCACTTCAGTGACTCAGAACAAGCCTACGTGCACATTCATGCAATTTTATTCTAGATGAATCTCCTAATCAGCAAACTTAGAAATGCAACCTACTGACAAACGCATATGTGAATAATAGTACTGTCCCCTGGTGTATAGTGGGCATAAACATTAGAGAAATGACTTGCTTCCTTTGTTGGCAGGATGCTGTGTTATCTGATACTTCTCCAGCATAATTAAGGTCTGTACATATTAACATGCATGCATTTATATGACCACAAAAGTAGAGGAAATAAGGCTCTGAAGCTGAATCTTATTAAAAATGATGCTCAAATAATAATGTTTGGAGAATTTTATATTACATACTTTTATCTCATTCACCCAGGACTCTACCTCTCATACATTCTCCTCAGTTCCCTAGCCCTTCAAATGTGTATTCTCTCCCCCCAATAATCCATCACTATCAATCTGTGAGCTACATATACTCTTGCATGTTGCACTATCCACTGCAGCATGGAACCACAGAAAAAGAACCTTCCCTCTTGCATAAACCAGCCAACGTCATAGGGCTACTCAGAAGTGGGAGTACATAAGGTCCTCTCCACACTCTGTTAGGGTGCTGATTGTCTTAATCTAGTCCAGACAGCCGTAATAGCTGTGAATTTATTGTCTTCGTCTTGTAAAATACAATTTGTTCTTGTCCTCCCACACCCTCAGTTCTTACAGTTTTCCCACTACTTTTCCTCCATGGTTCCTGGGCCTTGTTTTAAGTGGGTAGGAGAATATATATATCCCATTTGTAACTGAGCACTTCTCTGACACTTAATCTCTGTATTTGGGCCTGCTGTGAGTTTCTATACTAACTGCTATCCACTGCATAAAACATCTGATGAGATCTGAAATTTACACTAATCCGTGGTTGTAGAGAAACAAATTAAGAGGAGAGGGTTATACAATGCACATTTATTGGGACAAGAGCAG
Organism: Rhombomys opimus; assembly: GCA_010120015.1. Classification (NCBI taxonomy): domain Eukaryota; kingdom Metazoa; phylum Chordata; class Mammalia; order Rodentia; family Muridae; genus Rhombomys; species Rhombomys opimus. The sequence goes on along the minus strand of REGO01001643.1, from coordinate 21,214 downwards.
TGCATACATACCTGAGGACTGTGAGATCCTCAACTACAAACTGTTGGCCAGGTTTACAATGCCAGGCATGTGTGTTTCATACTGTGGAGAGGGCCCCAAATCCAAACAGAAGGCATTTGGTTTCCATATTTTATAATTTTGTAGACAAGCAACAAGTCATTGTGCAAACTTTTACATAGCTAGTAAAGCAGACCTTTTATCTTTCACTAGGCTTTGGGCTTTGCTAAAGCCATACCTTAGTTATATTCATCACAAGATATAAAGTACCTGAATTTGGGATTAGAACATTTGGCAACCTGAAGCACTGCCTGAGAAGTATTACACCCTCAGCAAACAGTAATAAATGTCTTCCATTCTACTTGAGTTACATGAAATAATTCAGCTCAATGAGACATTGATTAGAAAATAATTATTGGTAGAAGTAAAATTAAACTTCCCATCAAAAACATTATGAGAAATCTGGGTAAACAAACATAAGATATCATCTACAAAAAATATTGTAGTGAACTTGCTTAGATAAGTAAGGTGCTATTTCCATATCACCAGAAGAATTTTAATCTGAGTTAGTTACTCTACGAGACAATTGAGACTCATCGGCATGAATGTTACTGCAGAGATTCCTCTCCAGGGCACGGGGAGTGTTTCTGAGAAGGTTAATGTGCCTCCTGTTTCCAGATTGTGCCAACACACAAACTAGGAGATGCTTCCTACTTAGATGGTTCTACAGCACAGCAACAATGGAATCTGAAGGTAGGGCTATGATGTTGGAGAGGACAATGTTTCCCTGATTTAGAATATACATTTTTCTTTAGGGCAAATCTATGTGATGTGGAAAACCATTCTTTCTATGTCATAATAGCTGTCAATATTTTCTGAAGTTTGATTTCTGATTGTTACTATTTATGACTATTGTTTCTGTTTGTGAAATGTCACATTAATAATCTGATTACACCTTTAAAATATGAAGCTACTCAGTATCATGTTTTCATTGTATACTGCTTAGCTCCAATTTGCATCATGAGTGTATAGTCATTATAAAGCAACCATAATCCCATCTCCATGGTTACCTGTTCCAGCTCATAATTAACTCATGACTATTGAGCTATTGTAAATATGCCTCTTTAGTAAAAAACTGTGTTGTCAGTTGTCTATAAAAACAATTGTTTGTCACAGATCAGTAGATTACTTTATGGGCCATTCAATGAATTTTTACTATTTTATTAGTGGTAAATGTATTGGTATAGGTGTGTATTATTTCTGCAATCCTTGTAGTTGATGAAATAAGTTCACATTATAAAGGAGTTTGTTTATAGGTATAAAACAACAGTGAACAGGAATATAGTTTTCTTTTTTATTGCTGTCCTATATAAATATTCAATTTTAATTTCAAATATGGTCATAGTAAACAGCCAGTTGATCTTATTGAGACAGAAGTATTGTCTTTTAGTAAAACCTTTGTATTCTAACAGTCATTTAACACAAAACTTAGATAAAATTCCTCATCATGGGATTCAGATATCTGGATCTTTTAGATCTAATAATACCTTATTAGAATTATAGGTTTCCAATTTATTCAGTCAAAGATAAATTATGGATACCCATCTTCAACTGGAAGATATCCACAAGAGAACTATAAACTCTTAATTTAAAAGGATATCTTTCTCTTCTCCAGTATTTATAGTTATTATGATATCATAATGCTGGGAATAATAATATTTATATGTTTTCTGTAAAGACATCACTTACAGTAAGACAATTACACTGATTGATATATGGTCATTAAAAGGCAGACAATCAAAAGATCCTTCATATGCACAATTTGTTATATGGTAGAGAAATTTTTCTTAGGTCACTAATAAATTGCACAATTTGTTATATGGTAGAGAAATTTTTCTTAGGTCACTAATAAATTTGTTAATTAATGTAATAAAAGAAAACAGAGAAATGAGTCTAATCAATACCCAATTAATCAGAGGCATTCAGGAGGAGTAATGACCTACACATGGGATCTTTCTATATTTATCTGAGAAAAATCATCCCCCTTCTCCACACTAAATTTGTTCAATCATGAGATGAATGTATGTTGTAGTTTCATGGACATATTGATTTTAATAATAGCAATTTTGAGCCAGCTCTATTGTGCTGCCTGTGAATTTCTATAATTTGAAAAATGTCTGTGCTTTCATGCATTGCATAAACTATATGGCAGATTCTGCAATTTTGAATGATGTGCTTGTTCAAAAGACAAATGTAGTTTTGAGTTGCAGAAATCAATATCTGAGTAATCAATTTGTGTAAGAAAACATATCTTCATGAAATTCCCTTTAGTGTTTATGCCAAACACCAATAAACATAAAGTAAAATTATCAGGTTTACATTACCAAATATGAATTCTTAATATGGAGGTGACCTTAAGTCCAATTATATAGGTGTTAGTTTTCCTCAGGGTAAAATTGTCACTGTTATCTCATTGAACATATTTTTGTCAGGTTGCTCATAATGTTGTCTCATGAGGTCTACAACTGAGTATGTGGAAGAATTGATTGCTTTTATCTCTTGGCAGCTTACATATACCTTAGACCACCATGAGAAATGTCCTTCAGGGGAGAATCTTCTATATTACCTCCAGTTTGATTCTTCTAAGTTTTGCTGCGTAAATATGTGGTAGTCTGGTAGTCTCCACCATAGGATCGTACCATCAATTTCTGGGAATCACCCAAGGACAGTGGCAGGAGCCCCCTACTGTTTTGGGAGAGCTACTTTTAAAAAAATCTTTTGTTTCTTTGTGGATTTCACATCATGAACCTCAATCCCACTCATCTCCCTGTCCCTTTATATATGGCCTCTGTCCTTGCAACGCCCCCCAAGAAAATGAAATAAGATAGAATAAAAAAATAAATCAATGGTGGAATCTGTACTATGTCACAGTATGTCCCACTCTGTAACCTTTGTCTTCACATCTTTACTTGTAAATGTTCCTCGTATCAAGTCTTTGGTCCAGTTCGAGGCTTATAGCTTCTGCTATACTATCAATAATGGATCTTCACTGGGCCTCCTCTTGCATATAATGCTGTTGCCCTGTGTAATAGAGATCCAGTAGCTTTGCATCTGCAGGACCAACTCTTTCACACATTCCAGCAGACCATAAATGGGGTAGATGTTGAAGTAAACCCACTCAAAGCACTGGATCTGAGCCTTGGAGGCAGCTGAGTTGATCAACCTGCCAGCTCTCCTGCACCTTCACCACCAGGACAAGCTCCCCAGCACTGCCCACCAGCTCACTCAATGACTCAGCCTGCAAGGGGCATGGTCCTTTACCATCAATTTAAAAATAGCAAGCTTGGTTACAACTGGAAAAACCTAATGATCCTTATTGTGAGGAAGTAAATGAACAAGGTCAAGAACATGAATTCTGCTTCTAATAACTCTCATGGGAGGTGATTTCCTAACATTTCCTCAGCACATGAAAGGAAGTGCATGCAGTTCATTTTGCTACTGTTAGGCTTCTATGCTCCACATGACTCAATAAAACATGTTTGATTATCTGTAAAGAGATCCACATCCCAATTTCCTTCCTAAACTAAAAATATAAGAAGAAATATAGTTTACTTCAGAAAATCCAATCCAAATCTATAGTGCTGCCAGCTCTTAATCATAATCATATAATTATACATGAGTGAAGAAGCATTCATGAAGCACTAGCAATTTTTGTATCCACATTGCATTTCAATGTTTCCCCACAATACAGTAGCAGAACTGTTAGCTTATTACTTTTTTTAATCAAAAGGAACAAGGTGTATTGTGCCAGCAAAAACTCTGTCTGACTCTATAATTTTCTTTAATAGTCGAAAACTCTGTAGTGACAAATTGTCTGATATTTTGGTAACTAGATCAAGCAAATATTTTTAAATAGATTAATTTCTATATGTTGTTTGTTAATAATAACTATGATAACTGTTTTATTTTTTTTCTGCTATTCATCATGAAGTTCATTTTCAGTTTTGGTAACAGAGTAAGAATTGAAGGTTTAAGAAAATGGTTATTCTAACTTATTTCATGGAACAAGTTGGTAACCTAATAAAAAACTATTTTTCTTATTTCCAACTCCCCTTCTCTCTCTGCTTTACTTCTTTCCTCTCTTCAAATACTCATTTCCTTTTGTTTTCCTTTTTCTGGAAGTTATATAAAAGTCTTAAAATAAAATAAAATTAATCAATAAGTCATTCTTTTGAGAACAGATTTTGTGATGAAAATATTCCAATTTGCTGGAAAGGTAGATAAGTCCAACCTACAGTATATTATAACTGTGATTTTGCTATTGTTGTAAATTGTGATGCAAATATTGGGTATGCAGTATATGCAACACCCTCAAAGGGGTCTTGACCCACAGATTATGAGAACTGCCACTGATTATAAGAACCATAAACATTTCTAAGAAGAAGAGATGCTTCCATAGAGTAATCTATGTGTACTACAGAAATGCCGTTTTAACGTATATGCAGTCTTCTTGTGAATATAGCTGCATTTGTTTTGTTCATGGCCCTGTAAGGAACCTCCCATCAAAATTCCTTCAATTCATTTTAGTTATCTCACTAGTTTTCTAAGCATAGTTTAGCAGATTATTTCCTTGATTTGTCTTCTGTGTCTTAACCTATGGGAAATAAACTAGATATTTGAGTTGATAAAATGAGAGAGAATGGGGTGACAGAGGAAGAGAGGAAGAAACCATAGGTGATTAGGAAGAAAGTATAGGAAATGGAACTGAAACAGGAAGAGGAGTGTAAGGAAAGGAGAAAAGACAAGACTCAAATCAGAAAGGAAGAGAAAATAAAAGGGATGGGAAAAATGGGAGAAAAAGAGAGAGGGAGGGAGAGAGAGAGAGAGAGAGAGAGAGAGAGAGAGAGAGAAGGAAAGCCTGCTAAGCCTACAGGTGGCTCCAGCCATGGCTTAGGTACAAAGGGTAAATTTGCTTCCAATGTAGTGGAGGAATCATCAGCTTTTGATTGGTTGGCAATGTTGTTTAAGAGGGTTTGTAAAATAGTGGCTATTGCCACTGGGTGGTCTCCTGTCTTGATCTAGGGAGGTGGGGGTTCTGACTTTCCTTTGTAATCTTAATATATTACATTTTATAAAAAATTGAGGGAAAGCTGAAAACTCGGGAGGTTCACTCATTTCTCTGGTGTTAGAAAGGATTATAAAGTTGGCTTTCCAACTAGAGAGTTTGTGAATAGAGGTTGAGATGCTTAAAAATCAAAAGGAGCCACTGCAAGAACAACTGGATACGGCTTAGTGTCCAACACAAGCAATTTATTGCAAGATGAAAGAGGAAAGCAAACAAGGCTGGAAAGCAGGCTGCTGCCCCACTCTATGCCATGCACTTTTGCTAGCATGTTCCCAGAGAAAAGGGCCAGGAATAAGAGGAGGCAGTGCAGTCTGGTTACTCTAGAGCCAGGTGTACCACCAGAGGAGTTAAACCTAGGTCTATAGAAGCACCATAAGCCTTCCCCACATTTGTGCAGCATATGTCTGCTAATTATGGTGGTGAAGCTGATGATCAGATGATGTGGCATGTAATAGACATGCTAGGTTTAAAACATTTTAAAGAGTCTATTTTAAGGTATAGAATCTATTCACCATTCATTAAACAAGTATTATACAGCTGGGCTGTGCAAAATAGATTTATTCCCCAAGATTGGAAGAGTTTGGTGAAGCAGTTCTAGAAGCTGGTCAACAATTACAATGGTCATCATGGTAAAAAGCAAAGCCATGAAAATGGAATGATGTAATATAGTAAGGGGGCTAAATGTTGTTCAAAACCAACTTCTTGATGAAAGATGCTATGCTGATTTAAAAGAGAAAATCAGTCTGATAATGTCATGCTTGAACAATGTTGCCCTGCAGGGTTAAGAGCATGGGACATGGTTGAAGAGCCTGGGGGAAAAAATACCTTCTTTTCTACTGTAATACTACGCTATTGATATACGTTCACTGAATTCTTACAGAGAGTGACTCCCACTGTCAATGGAGCAGTACCAGATCCTGGAACCAGAAAGTTACTTGAAAATTTAGATATTGAATGTAAGAGAGCAATTAGACCATTAAAAAGAATGAGGAGCCCAAGCACATGAATGAATAAGACAGACAACCGATATTGGCTCTCAGGAGTATAATGCCAATATCATTGGCTAAAAATATCAGAAATCAAAATGCCTTGTGTTAAAATTGAAGTGAATTTGGCCATTTTCAAAGAAATTATAAGACTAGAAGCTTCAGAGTTCAAAATAGTAGGCTTATTGACTCTGAAGAAAATGGTATTCATAGAAGAGAATGAGCATTTTAGGCTGCAATAGAATGCAAAAGCTTCCAGAGTTCTGAAACTGCTGTAGAAAGGGGAAACAGTGGTTTAGGTTTCGTAAGTCCAAGAAAGGCATACAAGGTAATCTCTTGCCATCTAGAAAATTAACTAAGAGGCCTGTCAGCTTGAGGTCTTTCAACAAACAGTGTAAGCCATGTTTCTTTTGTCAACCAGGAGGTTGACAATTTAGTATGTTTATACACAGCTTACAGGAATTAGTAAATTATCACAAGTAACATAAAATGTGCACTGAAATAAATGTGTGGAAGTAGAAGAACAAATAGGGAAATTGAGACTCTATGTGGTTGGCATACACATAAATTTATGGGAAAGGGGTCTTTCACAACAATGGGGTATTCAATATTTCTGCAATCACAAAGACATAAGAAAATTAGAGATGATATGACAGATGCTCCTGGAGAAGGTATGGATATTTGTAATTGAGAACAAGCATAAGCTAGGTGCATTGTCCAAACACAGGACATCACAGGAATTTAGTTTCCAAATTTATAATGGGAACCACTGCTGAAGTTCCAACAGGTGTACCCCTGAAATGGATGTCAAACAGACCTGTGTGATGAGAGCAGTGGCCCATAACAAAAGAAAATTTTCAGGCACGTGAACACCTGGTGTAATAGCAGCTTCAACATATAGAAGAATCTGCATGCCCATGGAATCCCCTGTTTTTGCTGTAAAAAAGAAATCAGGAAAATTGAGGATGATAACGGATTTAACAGAAGTCAATAGAGTCACTTAACCAATGGGTCCTTTACAGCCTGGACTTACCTTACTTTCTTTATTACCTAGATTATGGCCTATCATAAAAATTGACTTGAAATATTGCTTTTTCACAACACCCTTGCATGAGCAGGATAGGTAAAGGTTTGCTTTCTCAGTACCCACTCTGAATAATAGTGATCCAATAAAAAGATACTATTGGAAGGTATTTCCACGGGGAATGTAAATAGTCCAATTTTATGTCAATGTTTTGTACGACAACTATTAGAAATACTTTGTAGGCAATTATATCAACATATCATTACATAGATGATATTTTGTTGGCTGATTCTGATGCAGATACTTTAGACAAAATGATTAAGGAAACACAAAGTATTATGCTAAGTTGGGGGTTACAGATTGCTCCAGAAAATATACAAAGAGGAAATTCACGTATCTTGGTTTTTAAATTCAAACTACAAAAATTCAATAACAAAAGGTAAGGATCCTTAGGGACCAATTAAAAACATAACTATTTTCAAAAATCAATGGGAGATGTTAACTGGCTGAGATGTACTATTGGATTGAGTACTTATGAGTTAAGTAATTTGTTTAAAATAGTACAAGGAGATTCAAATTTAAACATTCCAAAATGTCTAACAGCTGAAGCAGAAAATAAATTAACTCTTGTAGAACAAAGACTGCAAGATGCATATGTGGATTGAATTGATCTTAAACTTGATTGTAGTTTGGTCATTTTACATTCAACTCATTCTCCTACTGGGCTCATTGTGCAAAGGGAAGATAGTATTATTGAATGGATTTTCTTAGCACAAAAACAAAGCAAAAAGTTGAAAACATACATAGAACAGATTCATGAATTTAATTGAAAGGTAGAGTAAGACTATGTCAATTGTCAGGAAACAACCCAGCTGAAATTGTAGTGCCTCTTACTAATCCTGAGATCATTGCATTTGTGGGTGATCAATGAAGATTGACAAAAATCTTATAGTAACTACTTGGGAAAAATTAATAACAAATAGCCTGAAGGCAAACATATTGTTTATAAAAGAACTGATTAGATTCTTCCATGTATTGTAAGGACACCAATTGCAGAGTTCCAACATTCTATACTGATGCAAGCAAGATGGGGAAGACAGGTTTTAAGTCAGACAAAATAAGCATGGTGATCAAAAGTCCATATACTCAGTTCAAAAATCAGAATTGTATGCAATTCTTGTGGTATTTTTTATTTTCCTGAATCTCTTAATATAATTACTGATTCCTTATATGCTGAGAGTTGTTCTGCAGATAGAGACTGCTGAATTTGTTCATGATAACTCAGAATTAACCTCATTTTTATACAGTTACTACAGGCCATCAGAAGTGACATTATCCTTTATAAATTCTTATATTTCGTATCATACAGGTTTGCCCAGTTCATTTGTACAAGGAAATGAGGAAATTGACCAATTACTAATAGAGGATATTTGAGAAGCCTCAAATTTCATGAGAAACACAATGTTAATAGGGAAGGCTTAAAGAAAAAAAAAATCTATCACTTGGCAACACACCAAAATAATGATGATGATGATGATGATGATGATGATGATAATAATAATAGTTCTACATGTTCTCTATATAACCAAATAATTTTATTTGCTGGTAGTAGGTAGATTTTATATCATTACTATTTTGCAAAAATTGGAAAACAAAGTTATATTCACAATACCATTGACAGATACTCAGTGTTTCAATGGGCAACTACTTTAAGTTCTTAAAAGGCTGAATGTGTAATTACACACTTTTCAGAAATATTGGCAGTTATGGTGATACCTACATTATCTGGTAATGTTCCCACATATGTATCCAAGAAAAAACAATTCTTTGCATATTACAATATAAAGTACATGACAAGCAGTTACAGAAAGAGTCAATTGTACCTTGAAAGAGATGCTTATTAAACAAAAAGAAAAAGTAAAAAAATCCCAGGGAGAGACTAAATAATGTTTTTTTTTCACTCTATATTTTCTTAATGTCCCTGAACAGAAAAAAACCTCTTATCACCTGAGACATGCATGTCTTCAGAAAGCAAACATCATAGGTGATTCAGTCTCAGAGATTACTGATTTTTCCAAAATTTGCATGCAAATCATCTTCAAAATAGTAGCCCAAAGGATAGACAACACAGAGACTAGAAACACAACATAAAGATTGGACAGACAACACAGACAGTGAACAGAAGATACAGCTATGCTTCCCTTGACTTAGCCAATATCACAAATTTTCATAGGGCACCCAAAAGATCCCATTCCCAAATGGTGGGAAAATTGATTGTTTTTATTTGATTTCCTATTTTACTTTGGTATGGATTAATGTATATTGATAGAAACTTAAGGTTATTTTATGTAATTATCATATTTTGATAAAGATTAAGCTTATTTTGAGTAAATTTATGGTACTTTGTATTGTATATTAATAAAAATTTAAGGTTATTTTGTGTAACTATTTCATATTGATGGAAATTTTTTCTTCTTTTTTAAATTATATTTTTATTTTTTACATTAATTACAGCTTATTTACTTTGTATTCCAGCTGTAGCCCTCTCCCTCATTTCCTCTCAATCCCTCCCTTCCTCCTCTACACCCTGTCCCTTTCCAAGTCCACTGATAGGGGAGGTCCTCATCCCCTTCCATCTGATCCTAGCTTATCAGGTCTCAACAGGACTGGCTGCAATGTTGATAGAAATTTAAGGTTATTTTTTTAATTTTTTATTTAACTTTTATTAATTACACTTTATTCATTTTGTATTCCCCCATAAGCTCCTCCCTCCTCCCCTCCTGGTCCCACCCTCTCCCCTTTCTGCATGCATGCACCTCCCCAAGTCCACTGACAGGGGAGGTCCTCCTCTCCTTCTTTCTGATCTTAGTCTATCAGTTCTCATCAGAAGTGGCTGCATTGTCAGGGTTCTAGGTTATCTCCATGAATCGTCCTTGGTTGGAGTATGAGTCTCTGGTTATTTTGTAGACTATTATTTGATGCATTGTACATAAGGATCTCATTTAAAAATATGATGTTAAGTTCTAGTTTGATGGTTCTCATAATTATCTTTACTGACTGGAGACTGATAATATTAAAGGAAAGTCTAATTCTTTTATTTTATTACAAAAAAAAGGGGAATATGAAGTAAAAGCTTCTGGTTGTGCTGAATACTCAATTGAGTCATGTGACTTTTGCTAAAAGCTTTCTTGTGGGAGAGCATGTGATGTTTTCCTGGAGCTGTCTTGTGAGAAGGCACCTGATGTTTTGCTGTGCCAGTGGTGTGACTTTGGCCAGCTAACAGCATCTGTGGGTGGACTTTGAGGAGAGGAGATATAGCAAAGCCCATCTACGGTGAGATATCTCTTTTTGCATTGACAAATTTGCGCTAATATTTGGGATTTGACAGGTAACTTTGCAGAGACACATTACATAGGACTTCTCAGGGCAATCTGACTGAGTTTTGTGGCTTTTGAAGACTTGTCCCGATCTTCTGAATTATGCTGATTTGTGTTGCTGTTTGTTGTTGGCCTTTGGACTGGACTACTGGTATCTGGACAATGAAGAGTAGACTCATTCCAAAGACCCACCTCTTAAAAGTCTACAACCTCCTTTTACCTAATAACCTTCTTTCTCCACTACTTCTGGCCAGTGGATAGAAGGGAGGTAGAAGCACTTAGGAGCCCTAAATAAAGGTTTGGTGAAACCCTAAGCCTACAAAGACTTGCCAATGAATGAAAATTTAGTTCAATCTAGTTACTAAATACTTACAAAACCATGTTGCATGGGAATGTGCCTACCCCATTTTTTCTGTTAGATTTACATATTCTTTTAGATACTGAGCAATGAGTCTCCATGGAAAATTACTTAATTTGTTCATTGGTAATACTAACTTGAGAAATAAATATGTTCTCATAAAGTAGCCAGTTTCTTTGAACAGATGCTGGTAAAAATTCATGTCCAACCCCCATCTTTATGCTAGGACTTTGCATGGATTAAGATTGTACAGCTCTTTTGCATGGTGTCTCAAGACTTTGCGTGGGTTGAGATTATGAAGTCCTTTATGCATGTACTAGGAATTCACGTGTACAACTGCCATGCTGCATGCAGAATACACTGCAGTCATTAACTCTGACTCTTAGAATCTTTCCACCTCCTCATTCAAAGCAATGATCCTTGAGTGTTTAGAAGAGAAAATAGACATTAATTTCTATTTCCAGAAGTATCTACATTTATATTCTTCTCTGATGGCTGAAGCCCAAGTAGAGAAATATTTCATAATTCAACTTACTACAATCTTGTACAAAGTAAGTTGTGGGAAGAGTCAGTAATGGTGAACAACTTGTGTTGTAAGTGACTTTAGCTCTACATGTTGCAACACATTGAAATGATGCAAAATTCCTTACTGGTTATAGTCTATTGAACGTACCCATTACATAAGCAAGCTATAAAAGTATAGACGTTGTCACTTTTTTTCTAGGTAAATTTTATTTATTAGTTCCATAAATAAAATTATCTGACATCAAACAGAATTGGGAAAAGAAGCTCATGCAGCGAAGTCATCACCTATCAAAATTTTTTCAGTATTATAGCAGAATGTTAAAGATCTGGAGTGAATATTAAGTGACTGATGGCACATAAGACTTACAGACATATTTTCATGTAGACTAGGCCTCCAGTTATAAAAATATATTACACAACACTACAGATGGCACAACAGAGACTTATTTTTGCTCCATTGCTTTATATTATAAATTATGAATGGAACGAAGGAGCAAAACCATAAATCATTAATTTTTAACCATATGACCAGAATTGCTGAAAATAAGAGCTGATTTTAGAAATTGGATGCAGGAGAATATTGAAGAACAATTTATCATTTAAAGAAAGCCAAGATTTACTTCACTTGGAGTGAAAAGTGTTGTTCAGTAATTATGATTCAAATTATAAATAATTAACAGGGTTAATTTTAATGACTGCTGATATTACATTCATCATTCACATTGAAAATACTTCATTATACACTTATTAAAGAGACTGAATGCAAAAAGAGAAATTAGTCCATGGGAATTATTAGTATCATGCAATAACATTTTTGTATGTTATTTATACTGGATTACATACTCATACAGTGTTTTATGAAAAAATTACAATAGAAAAATTTTAACATAAGATTCTTACTCACTATAGAATATTACCATAGTCCCTGTTAACACATTTTTTCTGACTCTGTTAACAATTTTATTTATTTTTTAAATTTTATTTGTTTACCATCTTTAAATCCCGTTCATAGCCGACTCCCTCCTATCCTTTCTGACCCAACCTTTCTCCCTCTTACTCCATCTCTGTCCCCTACTTCTCAGAAAATGGGAGTCCCTCCTCCACCAGCCATTTCAGCAAATTGAGTTCCATCAGGACTAAGCACATCTTCTTCCCCTGTGGCCTGGGCAAGGCAGACACTCTTGGGGAAGGTGATAGAAAAGCAGGCAACAGAGTCCACTTCAGAGACAGGAGCCTTCCCCTTACCAGGAGATGTATAGGAAGATTGAGCTGCATATTGACTACATCAGTGTAGGGGGCTGAGGTCTAGTCCATGAATGTTCCTTCGTTGTAGTGTTGTTATTTAATCATAATCTTTCTTTTTTATTTTTCTACTGCTTTAGATTTATACATATACAATATAGACCTTCAACATGAATTAACTTATATTATCAAATTTTGGTGGTAATTTGGTAGTGTATGTTGCATAATGGTGACACAGTGATGAACATTATCTTGAACTTATATAGAGAAAATCAAAAGTTGTTGTCAGCTTAACTATGAAAGAGATTGAAGAGTACTCCTAAAACATATCCTAATTTAAACTTTAATTACCTTGTGGCTATGCCATTTTTTGTGGCATAAAACGTGGAATTCTCCAAGTGGGTTCCCTAGTAATGGGAACAGGTACTGTCTCTGACATGAACTCAGTGACTGGCTCTTTGATCACCTCCCCCTGTTGGGGGAGCAGCCTTTTCAGGCCACAGAGGATGACAATGCAGCCAGTCTTGATGAGACCTGATAGGCTAGGGAGGAAGAGCAACTCTATCACTGGACTTGGGGAGGGGCATGGGAAGAGATAAAGGAGGGAGTATGGGATTGGGAGACTGTTTTCCAAAAAGTTGGAAAACAGAAGCAGAGCTTACAGTGTTATCATAGCTGGAAGTCCAAGGGAAGTCAAGATAGCCTTGAGAAGCTTAGAAATGGCAAGAGATATCTTTGTTCACCATCTCAAGTAAACACAGCCCCACATTTGTTCTGAACTCATAAAATATATGTATATATTTTTATAGCTATAAAAGATAATGAACATAAGTAGATACACAGATTTATCTCTTTTGAATTTCAACTTAAAACATTAATGTTGGTATTTAAAAACACTTATACATTTATTCAGTTCATAAAATAAAGCAGTAGAAAACGGATCATCCAGTAGAGTGACCCTGTGCATGATATTCAGGGATACACCACAGCTTCCCATGGTTATTCATGAGGAAAAAAATGTATTTTCTGGCCCAAATTGAGCATGCACTCACAGTAGGCCTCTTTTTTCCTATCAAATACATTTTTATAATTTTGTCTGTAATTTCAGCAATTCATATAAGTCACATCAACACAGCCAAATGGCTAGTAGCAATTATCTGTCTGAGTCTATTCCATGAGTTATTATTAATTCTTTACAATGCTTAAGATCTTGTATTTTAAGAGGATTCTAGGCTAGTTGTTTATTTTGTGATTTTTTTTGGGGGGGATGCTTTGTTCCTGGGTTACTGTGAAAGTTAGAAGGGATGTCACTATTCCTCAGTGTTTTTTTATTTTTTATTTTTATATTTTTTTAAGAGGTGGCACCACGGGCTCAAAGGCCAGAATCTCTTGATTCTTAATTTCACTAAATACCATAGGCCCAAAGAAAAGCACTTCGTGTTCTCTTGCCTCCTTTGACTCTTACCTGTTAAGGCTTTATAAGATCATACCTAATTTTTCTGGTTATACAGTTATTTTGCAACCTTTTTTGAGAGAAAATAAGTAAACCTTTAATTGAAAGTAGGGAGAAAATTACTCTAGTGGTCACAATTGCAATAAGCATCATAATGATTTTTTTTCAAATAATATTTCTATTTTCTCAAGTCCTATGTTTGGTCTTAAGGTATCTGAAATGAAGTTTCCCATTTTTTAAAAATGCAAAAAAAGTCTGTCTACAAAATAAAAATTGTCATTTGAGGTGGCTCACTGTGATGAGCTGTCTCAGAGATTGCTTCATTGTTCCTTGTTATGGGCTTGAGGCTCCGGATCCTCCAGAGTCTCCAGAATCTCTAAGCATTCAGCCAAACACAAAGACCTGATGCTTCCTCTAGAGATTATCCTTGCTATGGGCTCAAGACTCCACAGGTCTGGAGTCCCCTGACCCTTTGTCTCTTGGGTATCTATCCAGTCAGCTGAATTCACAGAACTGATGCTTCTACTGATGATACCGGATTAATTTCTCCTCTGTGGCTTTCTGTCATATGTCTCTGTCCTCTGTGACATTTCTGTTAGATGTCCTTTGTTTTCTGAAATGTTGTTAGTCTTTTTTCTTCTCCAATCATGTTGGGTGAGAGATATAAATGTTTTTATTTCCTCATATGAGGGAATGATATGGGAGCCATACTCAAGATTTACTAATACATGGCTAGGACTGTGCCCTTATTCTTTCTAACTATCCATATGCCTAGGCCAGAATCTTGTAACCTTTATAATAATCTCATTAATCTCCTGCAACCCTGGACCTTGAAGGCTTCATTTTTCACCCTCTTTCTGCTAATATAGGTCTAGAACATGGTTCCCCTGGAAGAACATTAAGCTCTTTTAACTGCTGGGTCATCTCTTCATCCCAAATTTATTTATTTTTTTAATTTGGCTACAGAGTAAACTATGTAATATGTTTCCAATTGATGTTTGTGGTAGAATGATTGCTTTGCATGCATAAAACTAAGTATAGGAGTAAATCTTGTATTCCTAGTACTTAAAAAGTAGAAACAAGAAGTATCCTCAGCTCTATACTGTTTGAAATCAATTGAAACATAAAAGATCCTGTCTCAAAAGTGACATTGTTATAACTTTTCTTGCAATTATTTAGCAGGAAATGTAGTTACTGAATGGCAAAATCAACTCTTAAGCCAACACAATCTTTTCAGACTTAGTAGCTAAAACACCAACAAAGAGGATGTGATATAAAAGACATTCAGTTGTTAAACTTTAAAACATTTCCAAGGCATACAGTTATTTGGGGAAATTTAGTGCTCCCATATACATGGTCATTGGCATCTCCAGAAAGCATTGTTTCTAGGGATTTGAAGACTTTGGGTCATACCGAGGCTGCTAAAATGATGGGACAGACTTGTGTCTCCTAAAGAATGGTGGCATTGAAGATGTGTACAGAGGGCAAAAATGATCATCTTGGATGATTTGAAAAAACAAGATATAACCTAAAGATTTATTGATAAATAATAATACACACCCTTATGGATATTTTAAAATTACAAACTGTGTGTGCATGAGAGAGAGAGAGATAAAAGAGAAAGGAAGAGAGAAAGAGAGAGACTCTTTACAGTAAATGTCTTAGAGAAAGTGTGGACTAACTTAAGAGCACTCATTTGGGGCCGTCAAGATATTTCAGTGGTAATGGAGCTTGCTGCAGAAGCTTGGCTGTTGCAATTGATTCCCAGTATTCATATATAAGTAGAAGATGAGAAACAACTCTTTAATGTTGTACTGGGATCTCCACAGATATGCTGAATCATACATAGATGAGTGCACAACATATATACATATATGCACACACAGAGATAAAAACAATAAAATATGTACATTTTTAAGCATTTAAAAATGAGTATCAAGGAGGTACAGAGCCATGGCTCAATGGTTAAGAACAATTGTTGTGATTCTAGTGGACCAGAGTGTGGGTACTCTTACTAGGTCAGGTGTCTCTTATGCATCTATCCCTCGAGCTAGACAATATTGTATCTTTTGACCTCCATATACATCAGCACTCAAGCATATATCACCCATGGGTATAGACACACATGCCTACATCTTATTAAAAATTCTAAAAATAAAGAAGAGCCTATTGAGACAAGAAAACATAACAAAAAGACCTGTATCTATACCTATAAAATTCAACTTAGATATGTATTCCTCATATGGAAGAGGGGAACTCACAAAATCCAAAAGAAACACAGTAAGATAAATCAAAACTATGCAGATCCTTAAGACTCCATGAAAATCCTAGCCTCCCTCCTATATCACAAAATTTTAAATTCCTAAAGCAATGTCTATCTTTACAAAAATTGTATTATATTGTTTTACAATTTCTTTGTGATAAAAATTTCCAGTAATTTTTATCCACACAAAACACTTAATTGTAGGGAGGAGATGAGGTAGGAAGGGTGGGATTGGGAGGGAATGAGGGAGGGGCTATAGCTGGGATACAAAATAAACTGTAGTCAATATAAAAAAATAAAAATAAAAAAACACTTAACTGTTGATTTAATCAATGTAAGTGCCCTTTGGCATTTCTAGTAATGTTCTTAGACCAGGGTCAAAAGAAAAAATGAGTTAGACCATCTCTCAGCCAAAATACACAATGCTGTAATTGTGAAAATAGAATGTAGCAAGGGTTGAATTTGCAAGCCATCAACAAATGGCTGCATGGGGCAATATAAGAAAGAGGTAGCAAATGAATTTGCTCCTAAAATTAGGAAAAATAAAACAAAATATATTTCAATATAAAATTTTATTGAAAATCTCTCAAACAATACATCCCAACCACAGTTTCTTCTCCCTCTACTCCTCCTAGCCTCCCTTCACCTCTCTTTTCCTCTTGATCCAGTTCTCTTGTTTCATCTTCAAAACACAGCAGGCCTTCAAGAGAAGACATTCAAACAGGACACAAAAGAAGACAGAAAAGCCCAAGGTGAAAGCCTTCATATCAAGGCTGGACAAGGAAACCCAAAAGGAGGAAAAAAGTCTCAAGCACATACAAAAGAATCAGAGATACACTCCTTTCTTTGTAAAAAGTCCCACAAATACACAAGTTAACAGCTGAAACATACACACAGTGCCACAAAGGCTCCCTGCTTGCTGCTTCAGTCTCTGGGCGCCCATGCTAGCCCTGCTTGCTTAATTTGGTGGGTCATGTTCTCTTGATGTCCTTCATCCTTTCTGACACAGACTGTCTTCTATCACCTTTTTCCATGGTGTTCCCATATCTTCAAAAGGAGGGAATCATACAAAAACCTCCTATTTAGATTCAGTGTCTGGCGGTGGGTCTCTGAACCCGCTCATACTCCCATCTGCTAATTTCTGACAACTGTTGATAATAAGACTGAAAATTATTTTGATGGATGAATATGATAACCTGTACATATTTTTAATTAGATATTTTACAAATGTATATCTGTATATAAATAT